>CM033106.1:15147130-15335679 GCA_019321725.1 Paulownia fortunei
AAAATAGTTGGCATGTGAAATGCTGCCATACTTAGTCCGTTGGCCATGAGTTATGAGATATGCTAAGTAGAGGTAATAGTTGTCTCTGCTACTAGCATAGAGATGCCCATGGGGTAGGAGGGCTTGGGGTGTTGGCCACGAGTCATGGGACATACTTTAGTTGTCTTACTCACATAGATGTTTGATGGGAAACACATAACACTTAGTATCATATAAGCTTATAAATTTGGGTGTATGTGAAGTAGTGAGGCAAAATAACTTGAGGGTTGTATGGGAATACAATTGCTAATGTATTACATATCTTTTAGTTTTATCATATGGGCATATAATATTGGGGTGTATGATAAGGCTAATTGGACTTCAAGCTCACTAGAAAATATGATTTTCTAAATATTCATCTAGAAGGTGATGGAATTCAAATAAAATAGTGGGAGATATTTATAATTAAAGACCTTATTATAAATGAATAAATTATTGAATGTATGCTTATTTTCTACTTTGCATTTTATAGATAATTGATTTGCAAATGGCTAAAAATCCACTTACATCTATTCTTGACATTAATAAACTCACTGGTCCCAACTATATCGATTGAGTAAGGAACCTTTGAATTGTTCTCTAGTCCGAAAAGAGGGTTTATGTCCTTGATATGATGCCGCCATGGATCCATTGGTAGATGCTACTTAGGAAGAGCTTACGGAACATCTTAAATAAGTTGATGATGATCTATAAGCTAGATGCTATATGGTAACATCAATGTTAAATGAGTTGCAGAGGCAACATGTGGGTATGGCATATGTTGCCAATATCTTCCTTCATCAAAAGAAATTATATGGTGAACATATAAGGCAAGCTAAATACCAGGTATCTAAGGAGCTCTTTCAATGACATCTAATGGAAAGCTCTTCAGTTCATGACTATGAACTAAAGATGATAGCTTTGATCGAGAGACTCGAGTTTCTTGGAGTTGTTATGGACAATGAACTCTAAGTGGATCTTGTGTTGTAGTCTTTGCCACCTTTATTTGACACATTTGTAAAAAAACTTCAACATGAATAAGATGAAGACCAGCCTTGTTGAGCTGGTCAACATGTTGAAAATGATAATCCACCATGAAAAAGGATAATCCTATCTTACACGTCAAGTTTTCATCCCAATTTAAGTCCAGAAACTCAGGTATCTTCAAAGAAGGTCAAGGGTTTGAAGGCCTCTGGTGGAGTAAAGAAAGGTTCTGAAGCTAAGGACAAGTGTTACTACTGCGGCAAGTTATGGCATTTGAAGGGGAATTGCAAGAAAACGACTCCAAAAGGGTTCTAGTACATTCTTTATTGAAGTTAACCTTTTGATTAATAATGCTTCTTAGGTATTAGATACCGACTATGGTGCTTATCTTTGCAATGATTTGTAAGTGATACAAGAAGTAAAGTCTTAGGAATGGAGCAAAAGCTACTGCATTAACTATATAAACTATTTACTTAGCGTTAGGAGATGGTAGTAGGATAGTTTTCAATTTTTGTCTTTATATTCCTAAACTAATCAAAAATATTATCTCTATTTTTGTTTTGGATAGAGAGGGCTATTATTTTTCAATAAAGATTGGAAATTGTTCCATTTACTTTGGATTTTCTTTAGTTCATATTAGAACCTTGACAAATGATTTATATACTATCCAACCTAAAAATACCATCTTGCATATCAACAAAGTGTAAACATAAATTAGATAATCATAGTTCCACATATTTGTGCATGCTAGACTAGGTCATATCTTTAAGAAAAGAATCAACAAGTTAGCTAACTTGCTTGACCTTTCGGACTTTCAAGAGATGCATACTTGTGAATCTTACTTAGAAGGCAAGATGACCAAGTCACCTTTTATAGGACAAGTGGAGCATGCTATAAATCCTTTAGATTTAATCCATACGGATGTATATAGGTCACTAAGTGTTAATACCCATGAAAACTACCACTATTTTGCTCCCTTTGCTAATTACTAAAGGTATGGGTATGTGTATCTTCTTAGATACAAGTCTGAAGCCTTTAAAAGGTTTAAAGACTTTAGCCATGAAGTGGAGAAGCAAACTGGGTGAAGTATTAAGACTCTTCGATCTAATTGAGGAGACGAGTACTTAAACTCAGAGTTTCTTAATTATCTAAGAGAGAATGGGATTCTCTCGCAGTGGACTCTATGTACAACTCCATAGCTAAATGGCGTTGCTGAGCATAGAAACCAAACACTGTTAGATATAGTTTGGTCCATGATGAGATTCACTGGGATTTTTCTTTCATTGTGAGGCTGTACTCTAGAATTGGCAGCATTTTTTTAAACCGAGTGCCAAGTAAATCGGTGCTTAAAACACCATATGAGATATGTGTGCTAAGACCTTTCTTATTAATACCTTAAGGTATGGGGTTGCCTTGCTTACGTGTGGTAATTAGTGGAATGCAAAATTGGGGGGTATCTAAAGGAATTTGTTGCATACTATTTCTATGACCCCTCAGAACAAAAAGTATTTATTTTGAGAACTGTCGTCTTTCCTGATAAGGAATTTCTATTAGATAGAAAAGACGAGGTTGTAGAACTTGATGAAATTCAAGAACCATAAAGTGTCCTACAAGAAGCAGAAAAGTAAATACCACCATTAACTAACACCTCTATTACACAACCTCTTAGGTGATCTAAAAAGATCTCAAGGAGGTGGTCTGTGAACAACAAGGACGAGCATTCTTTGGATAGTGATCCAAGGAACTATGGACAAGTAATATCTGACATCAATTCAGAAAGATAGCAAGATGCCATCTAAACCAAAATGGACTCCACATACTCTCACATTAAATAGATCTTAGTTGATCCAGCATAGACTATTGTACCTATTGGCTGCAAATGGATCTACAAGTGAAAGCTTCGAGTAGATGGAGAGGTTGTGACCTATATAGCTAACTGGTAGCAAAAGGTTGGACTCAAAGACAAGGAGTTAACCGTGAGGAAATATTTTCACCTACAGCGATACTAAATTATTTAGATATTTTTTGCCATATCAGTATATTATGACTACGATATATGGTAAAATGGATGTAATGTCCGCTTTTCTCAGTTGGAATATTGAGAAAGAGATCTATATAAGGTAACCATAGGGATTCATATCTAGTGGGAGAGATCAAAAAGTTTGCAAACTCTAGACATCTATTTATGGACTCAAACAAGCTTCTCCAAGCTGGACCTCTGATTCGATGAGGTAATCAAATCATTTAGTTTTCTCAAGAATTCGGATTAGCCTTATATCCATAAGAAAGTTAATGGGAATGAAGTGACATTTGTTGTCCTTCACATTGATGACATCTTACTCATTGGTAATTATGTAGGGATGTTGCAATGAAAGAAGGTTTGGTTGTCCACTCAGTTTTCTATGAAGGATTTGGGAGAAGCATCCTATATCTTAGGGATTAGGACCTATAGAGATAAATCCAAGAGTATGATTGGACTATCTCAATCCATATATATAGACAAAGAAGAGGTTTAACATAGAAGAGTCCAAGAGAGGATTCTTACCCCTGAGTCATGGGGTTTCTCTTTCGAAGTTAATGTCCCCAAACACTTTGAGGGAAAGAGAAAGAATGACTTACATACCATATGCATCCGCTATTGGAAGCATTATGTATGTTATGCAATGTATAAGGCCTGATATAGCATATGCTCTGAGTGTCATGAGTAGATATCAGTCCAATCCAAGTGAGGAGCACTAGAAATTCATAAAACCTATCCTCAAGTACTTACGAAGGACTAAGGATGTCTTCATAGTTAATGACAATGGAGAGTTGAAGCTAGAAAGCTTCACAGATTCTAGTTTTTAGTCTGATGTAGATGATTTGAAGCTTGTGTCAGGGTTTGTATTCATGTTAAATGGTAGGGTAGTCAGCTGGAAGAGTTCCATGATAGAGACAACTATGGATTCTACTACTGAAGCTGAATACATTGCTGCATATGATGCAACAAAAGAGAGTGTTTGGATAAGGAACTTTATCCAAAAATTAGGTGTAGTTTCTTTCGTTGATGATCTAATTTTGGTCTACTGTGATAATAATTAGGCTTTTACACGAGGCAAAGGAGCCAAGATTTGATTAATGATCCAAGCACATTATGAGGTGATACCGTTTGATCCAAGAGATCATTGGTAGAGATGACGTTCGATTAGAGCGAGTATTCTCAGCAGAAAACATAACAGATTCATTGACAAAGTCCTAAGTGAGAGAGTATTTGAAGGATATCTTGAGAAGATGGATTAGATACATGGGTAATTAGCTCTAGGGCAAATGGGAGATTATTAGAGTAGTGCCTAGCGAGCCAATTAGTGGCAAGCTTTTATAATCTTGTAAGAAAAATCTTATTTTTGATGTTTAGTAATAAAAGGTATTTTTTTTATCTTTAATTATCTTAGGAATTAGATAAAGTCTCTAGAATCATAAATAACTAGTGGGCATGGTCATTCAAATGATGACGATCATGGAATATGCCTTTATGGCTTTAATCTTAAACAAGTTTTGAGCTGAGGATTTACTGAAAGGGGACATTGATATACCTGATAGACTTACATAGACAACGTATGCGCGAATGGAGGATGTCTTATTCCATAGGCATTGGTATGGGGATGTTAGTGCATGTGTGTGGGTACTTGTTATAGAACAAGTACACTGAATTGGCTCACGAGAAATTTTCAATTAAAAAATATTATTTTTTAAATGAGAATTTTCTAGTTACAATGTTGCACTAATTAGTTTTTTGACTTAAGGCACCTTGATAGTGCACCGTGATGTATTTCCTGATTGTAAGACAATAACAAGGAATTTTCGTTAGGTGTATGGTCTTCAAGTATGGAGGCTGATGAGTGTCCAACAAAGGACCCATCACCTATCTAGTAGAATAGGTAAATCTCCTATGTGTTCATAGTCCTTGATCTCAAAGACCTTGACCAAGGTAGGATGAATATTAGACGTGGAGTTTTCTAATGATTCATCAAAGGATTAATGTGACTTGAAATGAAATCATAGTTATTAAGTCAAAATAGGATTTCAACTAATAATTCATGCCCTAAACTTAATTGGGATGAAGGATCATATTTGCATGGTACTCATAATTGAAATAGGTTTGTTTGCTATTAACCTAACACTAGGTAGTAAAGATACACTACTAGGTGCTTCCCTTGACTTGTTGGTTATTGGAATTAAGGAATTAATTTTAAGTAGATTAATTAATTAGATTAACTAATCATAGTATTTAATATATTCATAAGTTATAAAAGTTGTAAGCCTACTACTAGTTTAGTTGTGAACCTAAGGGTTCACATATTAAATAGGATAATCTACTTTAATCTAATTCTTTAATCTAAAGTGTTTGATTAAGTTAATTATTGGAGATTAATTAACTTGAGTTAAATTAATTTAACTCGTTAAATTAATTCCTCTGGTTAATATAATATGATTATTTAATTGAACCTAATTTGATTAGGAGCACATGAGAGTCAATTGATTGGATCAATTAATTAGTAGACTTTAAATTAATTTAAAGAGTTAAATTAATTTAACCAATTAATGTAATGTGGATTATTTTAATTGACCTTAATTTGATTGGGTAGCATATTAGAACCAATTAGTTGATTAGATTAATTAATTAATTTGGACTTGATTAATTGATGAGCATCAATTAATTGGACCTTTAATTAATAAAATGTCGAAGCCCATGGTTTAATTAGGAGTCTTGGAGAGCAACACATACATACCTAGTTAAAATTAAAAAAGGATAGAATAAGAAGGGAAAGAGGGAGAGTCCTTATTGGATTAGTGCTAGACTTCAAGTATGTGTAAATACACACTTGAGGGGCTGAAAATTATAAATGAAAAAAGAAAGCAAAAATCGGCCACCCTCTCTCACTCTCCTTCTCTTTGTTTTTGTCTTTTTCAACACATAAAAGCTTCCAAGCTTTCATCAATTCAATTCTCTAAACATAAGTTATTTTTTGGAATTGAATTGCACTCTCAATTTTAGATTAGGTAAAAGAATTATGATTCATTAGCAAGGATCAAATGTTCGTGGATTTGCCCAGTATGTGCATACCCATGGAGGGAACACAATTAGATTCCTTACAAACTAATTTCATTTGGGTTGTTAGAAATTTGGATTCGCTCAATCCCTACATCAATTAGAGTACTTTCAAGTACAAATTGTGAACTTAGTTTTAAATTGTTAATGAAAATAAGTTGAAATGCAATCGATTATTTCATTTCTATTCCTGGGATGCATATTTGATATGTATGGTTTTATATTTTCATTAAAATTTTAATTTCTTGTTATGTTACACATCCCTAGATATACGAAATCCTATAATTATTGGTAAAGCTAACATTAACATTGAGAGAGTTATCTTAGTAGAAAATATAGTAGATCCACTAACTAAACCACTAGCAAAAAGAGTATTCAAAAGATATCTTGATAATATAGGCCTAAGATACATGAATAATTAGATCTAGAACAAGAGGGAGATTGTTAAAATAGTGTTCGGCGTGTCAATTAATGGCTTTATGTATACTCTTGTAATAGACAATCTTACTTCTAATCTATTAATAAATTTATATTTTTTTTATCTTCAATTGTCTTTAATCAATTAGATAATATCCCTAGACCAAGGCTTTGGTCTTAAATTCATTCCAAGTCGAGAGTTCATCGAGAGGTATTGAATAGGCTTATGAAAGCTTTTGCACATAATGCATACTTGAAGATAGATGTCTCGCTCCATAGGCATTTGTGTAAGGAGACTAGTGCATGTGGCTAGGTGCTTGTTAGAAAAAAAGTACACTAAATAATCCCACCGAGAAATTTTCAATTGGAAATGTCGTTTGTCCAATGAGAATTTTCCATTATGATAGTACATAACTTAGTCCTTAGACTTGAGGCACCATTGTGATATTGTGCACGAAATATTACACTTTGATATATTTTTTGATTACTCGACAATCACAAAAAAATATATGTTATGTGTAATATTCTCATATATGAAGGTTAATAAGAGGCCAACAAATGATTTGTCACCTATCTAGTTAAATAAGTGAATCTTCTATACTTTTCATAGTCATTGACTTAAAAGTCCTTGATCGAAGTAGGATGAATATTAGACGATAATTTTCTAATAATTTATCAAGGAGTTAATCTAATTAGGAATGGAATCATAATTATTAAGTCAAATAGGGTTTTAACTAATAATCAATTCCCTATACTAAATAGAGAGATTAGGAGACGGAAGGACCGTATTTGCATAATACTCTTAATAAGAAATAGATTTGCTCATTTTTCACTAGTCCAGATGTACTGTTAGGTTCTTCTCATGACTTATAAGATTCTCAAAATTAAGGAGTTAGTTCCAAAATTATTAAATAATTGAATTAATTAATTAAAATATTTTAATTATTCAACCAAGTTATAACACTTGTTAGTCCACTGCTAGCTTGATTGTGACGTAAGAGATCACATACAAATTAGGAAAGTCCACTAATAATCGAGAAGATAATGCAAGGAGTTGGATTAATTAGAGCTCAAATTAATTTTAAAAATTAAAATAATTTATTCAGTTACATAATATAATTATTTAATTAAACTTATACGAGGAGTTGATTAATTAATTGATCAGATCAATTAATTAAAATAGGCATAAATTAATTTATGGAGTTAAAATTAATTTATCTAATTAAATAATAATTAAATGATTGGACTTAATTTGATTAGGTTGTTTAAGTAGAAATAATTAAATAGAAATAATCAAATAATGAATTAATTGATAGGAGAACAAGATTGTTTAATTGATAGGGATCAATTAAATGGACGAAATTGAATTAAATAAAGTCCAAATCTAAGTTGATGGGGTAGATGCCCATTAGGAGTCTTGATGAGCAGGTTAATGACTTCTAGTCCTACATAGAAAAAAAGTAACATGATAAACATGGAAGGAGTTAAAACCTAAAGGGATTAGGGGTTTGAGGAGTGTATATATACGCTCCCCTATATAGCCGAAACATGCAAAAGCTTCACAAAGAAAGTTTTTGGCCATAGCATAGCGAGAAAAAACCTCCCCCTTCTCTTGTTATAATCATCCCTTTGTTCATCATAAGGTTCCGATTTTTTATTATCACTTTAATTCTTTCATCACCTAATTGATTTAAGAATTAAATTGCACTCTCAAATTATAGAATAGATTATAAAATTTATATTTACTAGCATAGCTATGTAATTTAGAATCTATTGTGATGTGGATATTGTTAAAGGGATAATCCTTAAAATATTTCGCAAATCAAATTTATGTCCGGCTTAATGATCTGAATTTTTTCATACTCTATATCAACTACAGTGCATTCATGTAATAGTAGTAAATTTTAATTTATGTTTTAAATCAAGTAATCAAAAAATGCAAACTAACCAATCTAATTTGTTTTGGGGATTAGTATAACATATTTGATATGCATGTTTTCATATTTTTAAATTGTTAAATTTCCACCGAGTATCCATCTCGGACATACAAACACAAGGGGTTTTTGCCCGACATCAAATGGAGTGCTTATCTAGTATAATTTGTGAGAACTTAATTTTAATTAGGCGGATAATTAGATTTGCTAATCGATCAATGGTACCGATTATCAGAATTAAATGATTAATATTTGATATGAGTTATCTATTTTATGTAAATTTTTGAATCTCCACTGCGTTACTATCCCGTACATATGAAGCCAACATTTTCCTGAAGGCTTTAACTTATTTGAGCTTTGTTGCTCAAAGATCGGGCTTGGTTTGATAATTCATACGAGCTTCAAGCCAAGATTTAGCAAACCCAAACTTATTTTTTTCTGAATATTTTAAAGAATCAGTAATATAGATTTAGATTACGAAATAAAAAAATTAACAATCTGAAAATACTTTAAAATAATAAAAGTAAATTTTATATCTGTACTAAAGTGATAAAATTGTTAAACTTAATATCTCCAAGTCAAAAACACCATTTATCTCTGTAATTATAAAAAAAAAAACAAAATCCAATGCATTGCAAATTTCTAAGTGTTTCATTTCTTTTTCACATGACTTTTGGGTTTTTTTTTTTCATTCAAATTCTCTTTGTTGTCTTTTAAATTTTGAATATTTACAATTAACATATTGGTATTTTATATTTTTTTCTATATATTCATATATATATATATATATATATATATATATAAAACATACTGCATATATAGTATGTGCCCAAGCTCTATTCAAAATGAGCTTATTTTTACCAACACTTGGCTTAAATTTAAATGCAACCTTCCATTCATACTCGACTTAATTTGAGAGTACTCAACTTGAAAAATATCATAACTTGGGAACTTCAAACCAATTTGAGCCCGTTGACAGTGCAGACACCCTTTAAGTTTTCAGCAGATTAGACATTCAAAATTGGACTGAAACTAAAAGTAATAATCTTAACGATTCACCACGAAAGAAACAAAGAAAACTGAAAATATATCCCTAGCCAGCTAATGCAATTCTACCACCAACAGAAACCTGTTTTAGTGTGGCTAAATCAATGATCTTAAAATAACAAACAAAAAGAATAAATGGCAGACACGTAACGCAAGTCATCAGGGATTTGCACGTTGTACGGCCCTCATAAGCAAACTATCCCCCTGAAGAATAATGCAGACGGGGGAATTGCCGATCCCACGCGCTTTGGCGAGCATGATCTCCTTCATAAGGGCTCTGAATTCGCTGGGATCGATGGTTCCGCTTCTATCAACATCGAACTTATTGAACACCAAGTCGTAGAGGCTGGCGATCTCGTCCTTGGATTGCAGCTCAAATTCCATGGACGAGAACTTCCCAACCCTCTTCTGGAGTTCGTCGCGGGACAGCACTCCATTGCCATCCGCATCCAACGTTTTGAATTTCTCATTTGTCCATTTCTCGAATGCTTTCGAGTCGTTCACAAATTCTGTCACAATTGGCCCGTCGACAAATTCTACGCTCATTTTATTTTATTTTTTTCTTTTTTCCTTTGTTGACTTACGATGCAGGAGAAAAAGGATGAGGAGGAGAAGAATAAGGCCCGTTGATCGATGAGTTTATGTCTGATGCGAAAGGAAAATATTATAGATGGTCTGTTGGTAGGTGGCTGGTGGTAGTGCATGTTTCACGGTGTTCGATGTTTTCAAGTTGCGTTGGGGGCCATTAATTAACAGCAAAGCTTTGCTGCGTCTTTATAGGTGGCCATGTGGAGCTCATTTCCCATTTTTTGCGAAATTATTTGTCCACATTAGTGTTTTGTAAACTATTAGTTTACACATTTTAAGAAAATATTTGTGTATATATATATATATAAGTGTTTAATGTTTTGAAAAATACATATCTATACATAACATATTTTATATTAAACGATAAATATCATGCTACTCTAGTAACATAAATTTTACTATTAATGTAACATTATCTATATTAGTTTGTGTGAACACACTCAATATAGGTTCTTTTCGGTATGCTATTTCTCTGACATTTTTTATTTGGATTGGGAATTTTGATGAAGGAAAAACAAATGTTAGCTTAAAATTAAATAATGAAATCCTCCAGAAAACTTTTTCCGTACTCTTACTTGTTCAGAAATAAGTAAACAAATTTTTTTCCCATGTTTCGATTGGCTTAAGTGATTTTTAGGAGACGTACAAGAGATAATAAAGGTGTATGATATTTTTGAAAAATTTTGTGACCGGAAGGAAGTCCAAAAAAATTTGTGAATCTTTTATTAATTATTTACAAAGTGCTTTCAAAATTGAATACACCATTAAAAATTGAAAATTCAGTTGGACAATTAGAAATTATGGATTATTGCACTATAACTACAGAAGGGAGTACTAAAAGTACCCAGAGAAACCTATGGGAGTATATAAGATATTTCTTTTCATTTTTGTCTTTGTTTAGAGAGGGGGTGATGAGGCCCTTAAAAACTTGTATTAGAATAGTATCCGACAAATCAATTAGATGATCGTTCATATTTTCTTGTATAAATAATCTTATTTAAATATTTATTAATGAATAACAATTCTTCATCTTAAATTTGCATTAAATTAACTAGATGAAGTCCCTAGAGCATACATAGATATGGAACATGGTCGGGCACAGGATGTGATTGTGAAATATGCATCTATCGCATTAATCTTAAAAATGTTCCAAGTCGAGAGTTTATTGAGATAGGATGTCGATGAGCCCAATAGTACTTATGCGTATGATCACCATAGGTATTGTTGTAATGATACTAATGCATATATACGGGTGCTTATTAATGAACAAATACATTAAAAAGCCCCATTTGAAATTTCCGAACTGAAAATTTAGATTGCCGAATGATAATTTTCTTATTACGATAGTGTAAGAATTAGACTTGAGGCACTATTGTAACATTGTGCACAATAATTTGTACTATAATACATTTCGTGATTTCATGACAATCATAAGAGGAATATGTTTGGTGCTATATTTTTCTACATGGAGGTCATAAGTGGAGTAGTTTTCGACGAGCCAATTAAATTGGTCCCATTTATAAATTTGTATTAGACAATCTTACTCAATGTTTATTGATAAAATAAGCAATTTTTTTTATCTTTAATTATTATTATCAATAATAAAAAATTCCTAAACCACACATAGCTACGAGACATTATTGCGCATGGGATAGAAATCATCGAATGTACCTCTATAGCTTTGTTCTTACATAAGTTCCAATTAGAGAGTTCAATGAGATGAAATATTGATCAATCCAATAAAACTTGCACACATGATGCATGGTCAAAAGGAGGATGTCGAGCTCTGTAGGTATCAGTGTAGAAACATTAATGCATGTGCGTGGCCACTTGTTAGAGATCAAGTACATTGTACTACTCTATTTGATAATTCTCAATTAAAAATATATTTGTCAAAAAGAAATTTTCTTATTACGATAGTGCAAGAATTAGTCCTTATTTTTTAGGCACTATTGTAACCTTGTGCACAACATGTTGCATTTTAATATATTTTACCATTACGTGATGATCACTATGAGAATATGTTGGGTATCTTTGTATATGGAGGTTAATGAGTAACCAATAAAGGATCCATTACCTATGTAGCCAAATAGGTGAATCTCCTATGTTTTCCTTGATTCTTGACTTAGAAGTTATTGGCTAAGTAGGAATGAATATTAGATGAGGGTTTTCTAAAATTTATCAACGAGTTAGTGAGATTAGGAATGAAATCATAATTATTAAGCCAAATAAAATTTTGACAAATAATCCATGCCCTAGATTTAATTGAATGATTAGTAGAGGGAAGAATCGTACTTGCATGGTACTCGTATAAGAAATAGGTTTGTTATTTTTCACCTAAGGTAGTCATGATGCATTTAAAGATGTTTTCTATTACTTGTGGGTTCTTAAAATTAAGGAGTTAATTCTAAAATAATTAATTAATTAGTAATTTAATTATTAATTATTAAATTAAATTGCAGGAGTTGCTAATCTACTCTAGTTTATTGGTAAACCTAAGCGGTCACATACTAAGTTGGAAAATCCACTTCTACCTAGAAAGTAATCAAAGAATATGGATTTAATTAAATAATAGAGATTAATTAATTAGGGCAACTATTGAATTAATCAAATTAAAGCATAAACTATTTAATTGGATCTAATAGGGATTAGGGAGCATATATGAAACTAATTAAGTAAATGATTCGATTAATTAACTAAGTTTTTTTAAGGAAATAACATCCTAGAAAGGGTGGGGGATTAAAGCGATAATCCTCAATCTGTATATAGTTGCTTATAAAAGTAGTACATATTGTTTTACAAAAGGTGAGCCTAAGTGAAACTTTAAATAAAACAAACAATATTTATTATTTACAATTCCATGTGAGTGAGTGTAATGTGGTGTAAGACTTATATAAAAATCTTTACAAAAGTATGAGTCAAGTATGTCTGAATGAAGCAATCCCAGTTGATCTACTCTGAGGAGTCCTAAAATTAGTTATTGTGATGTTAAGGTCCTACAAGTGAGAGTGTTTCAAGCCTAATTCACCAATAAGTCAGCTATTTTGTTACCTTCTCTATGTATGTGTGTGATGGATGTGACTAGATGGTGTAGAGTATTTCTGATTTCCCCAGTAGTTTCTACAATCTCGAGTGTCCATGCGCTGAAGAATTGATGGTATAGATAACTGATAGTGTATCAAGCTCAATCCACAAATGTGTGATACCACATTCCTTAACAAGCTTTAATCCTCTTTTTGAGTGTAAAAACCTCAACAAAAATGCTAGTTGATGATCCAACAAAATCCTGAAAGATAATAATAGTGTTGTCGAATTGGTCTTGAATAATTCCCCTTACTCCTACTATTCCGTCTACGCCTCTTGATGCACCATCAGTGTTGAGCTTAAATCAGCCTGAATGTGGCTTTTTTCAACAAATTTACACAATCTTCTTTAGTTTTTCTATTGCGAATGATATCCTAAGTGTGCCACCAAATCGAGGTCTCCTCGCCAAAGTTTCCAACTGAGTTTCTTGCATTTAAAGAGAAGAGATGATTATAAACTTTCCAAATGACTCCAGATGAATAAAAGCCTTTTTGTATGTGTTAGAATCATTTCTCTCTGTCCAAAGAAACTAAAGAATGAGAAGCGGGATGATAATGCGGATTTGTGTAGCATGATAGAATGGAGTGGAAAGTTTCCAAGATTAAAGAAGAGGAAGTGCTTTCAAACCTCACTAGCTCAGTCTCCATAAATAAAAAGGTATTGTAGAGACACAAGATAATACAACACTGAAATCTAGTGGCAAGCTAAAAGCCCTTCTCTTGCAATCTAATGTCCACCAGAATCTAATTATGAACAAGTCTCCATAAGAAGATAGTCATAGTAGGTGTGAGGTGGGCCCCTAAAAATCACCAAGTAGCATTTATTTCACCTTGTCCTATCTAATGTGCTCCTAGGTTGATGCAATGGAGAATTCACCATGAGGCCTGAGTTTCCATCTTATAGTGTCAGTGTAGTCAATACCAATGGGCACCTTACAAATTACATCTACCCAATGTTGAGGTAGGACTCGTTGAAGTCTCTGATCATCCTATATCTTACCTTTCAAGTAAAGTTTACTGTTTCATGTCTATGTATTTCTTCCCCAAATAAGAAAGAAAGTGGGTCGTCCCCAAACCAATGATCATGCCAAAAGGATACTTATCTAGTACTCAATGCCCAAAACATACTATCCGACACTACACTTTTGACTTTGCAAATTCTATTCCAAATGGCGCTATCATAAACTGATACTTTAATCTCTCTAGGAGAGAACCCTCTAAAATATCTTTTAACCAAGAAATTAGCCCAGAGAGATGAGGTAGATTTGAACCTCCACCATAATTTTAAGGAAAAATCTATGAAAACATCTTTAATTTTGTGAATCCCCAGTCCACCCTCCTCCACTTGAGAGAATATGGTATCCCAAGAAGTCCAATGCATCCCTTCTTTGATCCCCGTAGGATCCGTAAAAAAATATAGTCATTATTTGCTCAATAGTGTGAATAATAATTTTGGGGGGTTGTAGTACCTGGATGAGGTAAAGTGGCATGGTAGAAAGAGTACTTTTGATGAGAGCAAGTCTACCTCTATGTGATAGAGCATTCTTTTCCCAACCTTGCAACTTGCTTCTAATTTTTTCAATTATGTCCTAATAGAGATTGCATTTCTTGTGATCTTTGTAGAGAGGGGCTCCTAAGTAAGTAACAAGAAGTGGCTTATAAGTTAAGCATGTGAAATGGTGGAGCATTCGAATCAAAGAGCTAGGGGATTTTTTATTAACAATAAATGAGAACTTATTTGTATTGATGAGCTATCCAGAAACTCTATTATAGTATTGAAAGAAAGTCTTCAATCTTTTCAGGCCTGTCTTATTACAGTTGGATAAAATGATGTTATCATCCATGTAGGACAAATAAGTGATTCTGATTGCTTGATTTTTGTAATACATGCCCTCATGTTTATGAAAAAGTGCATCAAGACCCCAGGACAAAATCTATAATAAGAATAAAGAATGATGGAGAAAGCAGATCACCTTGTCTGAGACCTCTACTGGATTTGAAGAAGCCAGAGGGAAAACCATTAAACAAAATATTGAACCAAAAATTTTCAACGGAATTACATGCAAAAAAAATTCAAAGAGTAGGAAATCCCATTTTTTAAAGAACTTTGTAGAGAAAACTCGACTTTGTCATAAGCTTTTACTATATTCAATTTCAGAGCAACATTATCTTGAACCTAACTAGAATCAACAGAATGGATTAACTATTAGGCTATGAGAATGTTTTCACTGATAAGTCAATCTTGGACAAAACCATTATGAGAGGTGCAATGTGGTCTGGAAGAAAATGAGATAATCTAAGACTAAGAAGCTTGGTAATGATTTTATTTGCAGCATTGCACAAGCTGATCGGTCTGAAGTTATTCCAAGTGCTCGGGCTATCAATCTTGGGAATGAGAAAAAGTATGGTGTCTGTGAAACTATGGGGCATAGGAGTACCCCTAAAGAAATCCTCAATTACCTCTTTTACATCAAATTAAATAATATCCCAATAATGTTGAAAAAGTAGTGTCAAAAAGCCATCTGGTCTAGCAGCACTCTCCTGGTCTATGTTAAAAACAACTTGTTTTATCTCTTCCATACCTGGGAGAAGCATAAAGAATCTGGATAGAAATCCGATGGGAGGATTTTCGAGCAATCAAGTTCATCCTCAATAAACTCATCAATGTCATTTGAGATGAGAGATTGCAAGAAATTGTGAGCAGATATTTTAATAGCTTCTTGATAAGTTAAGATAGCCCCAACATCTAAAATGGAGTGAACTTTGCACTTACTTCTTTTTTTTCTTTACCATGGAATGAAAGAATTTGGTGTTTCTTTCTCTTTTGATCAACCCATCGACATGCTGCTTTCTATCTCCAAAAATCTTCTTTAAGGGTGAGTTCATAGGTTAAAACTATTGTGCATCTATTTAGCTTAATCTAATTGTCCTCCCAAGGCTTTTCATCAAAAGTTTCTCAGACTTTTCTACCTCTTTTTATACTTTTTTTGATTTTTTCATAGATATCTCTAATGACATTCCAATTCCCCCATTTGAGAAGTTTTTTATGTATGATAAGTTTATTCGACAAATTATACATACCTATTACTCCAGTGGGATTGTGCCAAGATTGTTTGACTGTATAAAAAAATGATAGTATCTGGTCCACACTCTCATAAACCCGAAAGGTGAAGGAGGTTTAACATTATAGAGACTGATAGATACGAGGAAAGGAGCATGATCAGACCAAGTTCTAGGTAAGTGAGTGATTCTTGTAGAATGGGAGATATGAACCATACATCAAAGTAAAGGATTATATCTAATCATTCCTAGACTCTTTTGTTGGTCCAAGTGAACAATCTCCTTCAAAGCTAACATCAATAAGTCCACAATCAGTGATCATATCTCCAAACTCATTTATAGATTTGAGGTCAAGAACACTACTGCCTTTCTTTTCATGAGAATTAAGGATGACATTAAAATCCCCTCTAATTAAATATGGTTTGGAATCTGACTCATCAACAATATGTCTAAGTTTGTCCCAAAGTTCCATCCTTTTAGAGGTGCTACACTTAGCATAGACGAAAGTAATCAAAATTGGTGAAGGAATAAGTTGTAAGGACATTTCCACATATAGAAGTTGTTCATGATCAACTAGGATTTCAAAATCATGATCCACAAACCACCAAATCATTTTAGAGTAATTAGCCAAAGATTTAAAAAGTCCAAGTCTTCTACAAAATAATATGTTATCATGTTGTACTATAGGCTCCATAAGTGCAAGTATGTTGATTTTGTTAATCTGACAAATACTATGAAGGTGTTTCTGTTGACCAAGTGACCTGACCTTTTGTGTTTTTGATACTAGTCTGAGTCTTCTTCTTTGAGGTTGAGTTCTTGGCATCTACATTATCTTGAGCTGGTTTTGGAGTCTGCCCTAAGATAGATATCTTCTATGTGGTGCCTTAGTTTTGCAATCCTCTTTACTTTCTTGTTGGAAACTAGAAATAGCATCAGTTTCAGTATTTATGTGGTCAGATTCATGAGAGGAGTCTACTAAATGATCTGAATTTTCTATACTAGAGAGTGTAAATTGTGCCCCATCTTGTGTGGCCCTTATCTCATTTAGAGTACAGTCCACCTCATCCTCAAGAGCATTGAATAGATTGGAAATATCAACCTCTAGATTTTGTAGGAAACCTTTCTATTTCTCATTTATTTCGATGTTCTCCTCACATCTTCTTTCTAAAATTATTTCCAGAGTCTAAGTATTCTCATGAATTTCAGCCACTTGCTTCAAATTTTTGGACCCTTGAATAACGTCATTAATTGAATCAATTTCCAAAAGCATTAACTAATGTACACTACCAGACTTATTAAATCCTTCAGTTGTAACCAAATGTCCCCTTTATAAGCTTCCACAATCTCTTTAGCAACTTCAAACATTGATTGGAAATTAGTACCCACATCATTTAACGTACGAGATAAAGCAACCATTCCATTTTGGACATCAATTTCTGTGATACCCGAGCCTCTTACTACTCAAATGGCCAAATATAATTCATGCATTACGAGTTAATTTTATATGCTATTTGCATTTCTATTGACATTGCATAATTTATTTCATTTTATACGACATTCTTGAATATTAAACTTAATTCTGAAGCTCTTGCACGGTATTAGTTATTGAATTTCCTAATCTAAGTAGTTGGTTTTATATTAAAATAAGAAGAAAATGAGGTGGATCAATATTAGATATAGATGGGATATATAGGTTATAATTTTGGAAGTGTTAAAAGTGTTACTAGTAAGCTTGTACGGTTTAATTTAATTTGATCAAGTTATTTCAAAAGTATATATTTGTAAATTAGCATACTTGGGATATTGGACATGATATAATGTGATTTAAGTGTCATATTACAAGGCCCATATGTGCATATGATTTTAGAAATGCAAACTAGATAATTCTTTAAGAATCGGATGCGAATCGGTTTGGAGATCGAATGAACGGACATAGGAATTACCTATGGGAATGAATGGTGATTAAGATAGGTTGCAACCAAATCAAAATAGGTGAGACACACAAGATTAGGGCTGTAAGATAAGGGACAAAATCAGATTTTGCCATTTACTTGCCACCTCATGCTTTCTTATTAAGCTTAAGCTAACATCTCAAGCTAACACCTCAAACCCTTCACCCTTAAGCAACGACCAGACCCTCATTTCATCCATTTTCATCTTCCAAACACACACCTTAAAGTCTCCAAGTGATCCAAATTGATTCCAAGTTGAAATAAAAGCAAGAAAAGCAAAGGAGAAGTGATTACCATCAAGTTAACCTCAAAATCTGCATAGGTAACACTTATCTACGGTTTTGCCTTTGGTTTTCAGATTATTATGTATGGTTTTATTGTTTATTAAGCTTTCAATATCTCTTATAAAAGTTTTAGGAAGTTTTTAGTTAGACTTTGGTGCACAAAGAAAGGGTTTTTGATGACAAACACTTAATAGGAAATACTTGTGGCAGAAACTGTCATCTTACTGTTTTCTTGTGTTTTAGGCTTCAAAAGTGTATGGTATGTTGAATAAAACCTATAATTATTACCATTTACATGACCATATATGAGTTAAGAGTATTGGAATGAAGTTTTATCAGTTGGAAATTGAAATAGAGAATGATATTGGAGAAACACTCAAACTGCCAAAATAGCAAAATCAGTTTTGGTGTGCTGTGAAGGAAACTGAATTAAAGGAGCTAAATCCATTATTTTTGGTAATAATATGACCTGGTTGTCTCCTTATATATTTATCTAAGTATGGTGAAAATGTTGGAGTGATTGAATATACTTAAGGGTGCCAAAACCATTAATGTCATGAAGTGTGCAAAACTGTCACGGTAGGAAACAATCTGTTTCAGTATGTTGTGAAGAGAGCTGAACTTGGGAAGCTATATCCATGATTTTTAGCAATTCTATGATATGGTTACATTTATATACATGTTATATAAGTGTGGTAAAAATTTGGGAGTGATTGGATATGCTTAGGGATGTTAAAATTATCATGCAACTAAACTTGACAGCAATAAAATATGAAAATGTGAATCTGCCACATTTGATCACTTAGCATGTTTCAACCTTGATATGTTTCTATTGAGTGTTAACAATTAGGTACATGCTATTAGAGTTATAATACTTCAATTACATGATGTTTGCATGCATTTAAGATGAGAAATTGAGGTGTTTGAGGGGCTATATTGGGTTCTAGTTTGTGAAAGCTTGATTGTTAGCTTATAGCTTGGTGTTTAAGGTCTAGTATGAGATTTTGTGCTTTCAACTTGCCAAATTGGGAATGGTGCTTGATGTTGGGTAATATTACAGGCTATTTTACATCTAAGGTTGGAGAGGAATACTAAACAAATTTAGACTAAGCCACCAACCAAGTGAAAGGTAAGTAAAGATTCATTTGCAACCACAATGCATAGACGTAGTAGATGTGTGAATTATATGTGATATCATAAATCATATGTGCATAGTAGAGGGTTCTCCATTGAGCATACATACATGGGCATTGTCATTAGCACGTTCATGCATCATATACGAGCATTGTGATAAATCTTGCATTGCATGACATGATTCAGAGAAAGGAAAATATTTTGCTGACCACTACTAGTGCATCGAAGCATGCATGGATTTGCATGGTCTTATGTATGGATTTACAGGTTCGCGTGCATGGATTTGCATACATATGAGTATACATGGATTTGCATGCTTATATGATTATTGGCCATTGGATTATGGCAGTGTACAGAGCTCTTTTTCGGTGCATGGGATAGTAGCGTTGGTCAGGGGCCCAAGAAAGAAATGATTTTGAGAGAAATATTTTGATGCATAAAATTGCATTGTGAGCATAGCATTTTGAGTTGAATGACTTGATATTGTGGATTATTCTTTGACATGCATAATCTTTACTTGCTGAGTGTTAGCTCATATAGTTTATGCATTGTAGGTGAGTACAACGATGCTTGAAGCATCTTTGGCTGGTTGGTCGGCTGTTGGAGCTCCTGCAGGTGTTTGAGGGAGTGTGTACATGGATGACGACCTGTTGGGCTATTTTGTTGGCTTGTTATATTTTGAGTCTGGTGTATTATGTTTTTAGATTGATACTATATTTTTCTTTTAAAACTTTACTGTAAATAAGTATGTAAATATTGTGGTTGTTATGGGTGTTGTGTTTTTATATAAATACTGATCCTTCTATTTTAAACAGGGTTGTGTATGTAAGAAGTGATTTAACTTTTCTTAAAATGTTAAAAAAATAAATAAATAAATATTCCATGCATGCACACAGGTTCTATCATGTCAAATTATACAATATATATGGTTGTGTAGGAATGGGGGTGTTACAATTTCTCTAGAATTAACATTAAAATTTCCATCAGGATTCTCATTAACTTTATTTAAAGTACATTCCTCATTAATCACAATAGCTTTATTTTTTTCACAAGAATCCTCACCTAAGTTAGCAACTCTACTAGGTCCAACTCTTAGGGCTTGCCCTGCCTCAACATCTAAATAAAGACAGGGTGGGCACCGTTGAGGTTCAGGATCCCATGATCAAGAGGTAGATGTACGCTCAGACCTCTAAGGAAACTGTTAGCTGCTGGAGGATGTGGAAAGCAACTTTATGCTCCTAATTCTTCTTATTTTCAGCTTTTGGTAGCTAAGTGAACTATGAATTAGATGAATGACCACGATCTACTCATATTTGAGAATGATGAATCACTTCATGCCTTGCCTATGAAGCTTCACTGCTTCTCATGGTTGCCTTCTTTTCTTTTGTGTTTCTTATGGCAAGCCCTTGTCCATTTAGGATGCTACTTCTCTAAAACTTCTTCTCTCATTGAAAAGGAAGTATGGTACTTGATTAATGGTCGGGTAGGTAAGGGACACGGGAGGGATCGACGGACCTAACAAATGGTGGTAAATACTTGAGGTTGAAAAATCAGTACAGGAAAGCCATAATGAATGAGACAGAATACGGCTAATACCTAAGATTGAAAGGTCAAGTATGGAAACCTCGTATTATTTCTCTTATTGGCTAATCATTATGAACAGGTTCCGAAAACCATGGTCTATTGCTATTAGTTTGGTACCATACTTCAAGGGCCCTAAAGAATTATTTATGAATGAAAGTTATTAAATTGAATAATACATTTAATCATTTTTGAACGGTTAGGAAATTTGGGTAGCAATTATTTATAAGATCGTATGGTAGCTGAAATAAGTCATAAATAGATGAATATACATTGAAGAACATGTGATTTAGGCTTGCAAAGGTGAGTGAAAATCCGATTTCACCACAAGCTACGACCTCAAGCTCTTGCCACCTCAAGCATAAGCATCTCAAGCTACCACCTTAAACCTTTCTTCATTCCTAAGCAATGAACCATGATCAAAACTATTTTCTGAGTTAATTTACCTTTAATCCTGTATGGTAAACTCTCTAAGTTGGTCTGAAGTGATTCCAAGTAAAAGAAAAGGCAAAAGAAGCCAAAAGAATTAGTGATCTACAAGTAGAAGCTGGGCTTATTTTGCTGAAGTAAATTCATTATTTTGATAGGTTTATGACATGGTTACCTTCACATATGTGTTATCTAAGTCTGATAAAAATATGGGAGGGATTGAATATGCTTAAGAATGTGAAAACCCTCATGGAACTCAATTGGACAGCATGATAGAATGAAAAATCTGAATCTGTTCACTTTGATATTTCAATATGTTCCAACTCCTACATATTGTTATTGGGTTCTAATGATTGAGAACCTGTTATGTATATATATTGGGGTCATAATACTTCAATTAAATGAGGAGAATATGCATTCTAGATGAGAAATCATGGTAGTTTTTGGACTACTTTTGGAACTAATTTGTAACATGAAAGGCTTGATTGTTACCTAGTTAGTCTTGATTTTTAAGGTCTTAGTATAAAATTATATGCATTTAAATTGCCAATTTGGGGATGGTTCTTGATGTTGAATAGTATTATAGGTTGTTTTCCATCTAAGCTTGAGTAAAAAGATACACCTAGAGGAAGCCACAAACTAGGTCAAAGGTAAGTACAAATCCATTTGCAACTACAATGCATGGACATTGTATGTCTTGATGTAATTATACTGAACATGATGATGATATTTGAATAGGTATGATAACAAGTAAATACTATATTGGAATGCTTGAAAGATGTTTAGAGCAAAACGGTTTGCATTCATACCATTTATGTGCATTTGCACGTGCATGCATGATAGGAGAGCAAAAATGAGATTTTTGCACACACGACATACTTTGCGAAAGGAATTTGTATTAATAAGATTTTTTGTTGGCCACTACTTGTGCACCGAGACATGTGAGGCATGCTTATATGATATTTTAGGTGCCGAAAGTGGGATACTTCTTGGTGGATCACAGGGGAAGATAGGAGGTGGACCTCTGGTGGTTATGGGAGGATGGTCTACTTAACTATGCCTTTGTTATGTTTGACGCCACGGGTGGGATACTTCTTGGGGGATCATAAGGGAAGATAGGAGGTGGACTAATGGTGCACACGAGAGGATGGTCTATTTGACTTTGTTAATTTGAGATTGGCCATTTGATGATTGATATTGATATTACGTAGAGCTCTATCCGATGCATTGTAAATAGGCCAAGGGCCCTATGAAAGAAAGTGATTTCAAGGGAAATAGTTTGATTTATGAGTACTCAAATAAGATACATTTCTGGCATGATATCTTAAATGCATTGCATGATGTTCATATCATAATTTTGGCATGCATGATTTTCACTTATTGGGCGTTAGCTTACGTAGTGAACTCTCTTATTTACTCGACTGGCTAGTGGACCTCCTATAGGTTTTTGATGATCATTTTACATGGATGATGGGTTGTTGGGATACTTTGTGGGATATTAAAGTCTTTTTTGTATCTTGTATTATTTATGACTTTTGGAACCTTATTATAAATAAGTCTGAGTGTGGGGTAAGTCTGAGTGTGGGGTGATTGTGATGGATATTATGGTTATACAAATAGTTGTTTGTTCATATACAAGGCTTTTAATGCCAACATCTTTTACTCTATGCGCATGTATATACTGCTTTGTAAAAATATAATTACTATACATATATATATATATATATATATATATATATGTGTGTGTGTGTGTGTATTTTACTGGGCTATAACAATTGGTCCCTTGATCCCTCTTGTACCAGCAACACAGGTCCCATCCAAAAGGTCTGGTGGGAAAAAAATCATTTCATAGAAAAGAGAGGACAAGCCACGATCGATGACATGATGAATACCAAGGCTAGACTCCAAAATACATCAACATCACTTTAGAGATTAGAAGCCCAACTTAGTAAGCTGACTAGTACACTAGTTGATGAGCAACTAGAAAATTTACCTTACACAATCGAGGTAAAAGAAGTAGGGGAGGAACATGGTAATGTTCATATTTTGTAGGTTATGTCAAACTCTGTGGTGGATAAGGAGGATATCCTCTCACAATAACAACAATTAAAGAAGAGCGAGACTATTGAAAGTTCAACACTATTGTCTAATTTCATGAAACATGCACTAGATGATGCAAGGCCTACTAGGGTGACTAAAGAATAGTGACCAACTCTTGTGCTCTAAATATTTTTTCATCTTTAATATTAATATAGAAAAAAATAGGTATATCTTTGCCATGTTTGGAAGGCCATTCGTGGTAAGAAGGGATTCACTTGTTGATATCCAAAAGGCCCTTGTTTGTGAAATTATGCAAACCGCAAGTGCACGGTGTTAAGTTTTAATATAATGATGAGTTGAGTATCGTATCCACAAAGATTGTAATAAAAAATTGCATTAAGTACCGTAGTTCAAATAGTCCTAATTTTATCTAGAAAATTGAGTGATGATTGGTAAACAAAGTAAAGTAAGATAAAAATGCATAGACAAGAATGGAGTTTTTAGAAGCAATTCAACAAACACCTTATGAGCAAGAAATTCTAGAGTAATGACTCACCAAATTATCACCTATGTTCTTCCTTTCAAAATATACCAATTCAAGTTAACACATGTAAGTTAAGACTTCCTAAGCTCATCAATTCCCTCTCTCGAATGCCGAATTAACTATAAGTTATAACATGAATTTCTATATCTCTATAAAAATTCAAGAATAAAACTCTACAAAAATTCAATGAATTCTTCTTCAAAACTTCAAAGGTTTCATAAGCTTCTCAACTCTATGATTCCTAGGTTGTGTTATCCCTATGATCATGTATAATCTTTTCTCTCTCGAGTGTCGAATCTCATACATCAAACAATCTCAATTAGTGGCCAATTAATCAAGATGAAATACTAAACAAGATAACATAAACAAGATGAATAACTTGAACTAATATTATTTAGAATTCAAAACATAGGTTCAAATAAGGTTACGTCATCCTCTAGAAAGAAAAGTTTAGTTCCTCATGTATGAATATAACTTCAACAAATACATAAGAAAGAACATGGAAATTGTTCACCAATTTGTGAAGTGGAAGTAATGGTTGAAGCTTTCCTTGTCTCCAAGAATGGCTTGTCTCTAAGAATCACCTTTTTCTCTCCAAGTCTCCTTGTTCTCCTTGTTCTCCTTGTCTTCTTGGCTTATCCTCCTCCCAAAAAACTGATTTGGAGGCTTTTGGAATCCCTCAAAATAGATGGGAAATGCCCTAAAAAGGGAAAAATGCCCATTTTGACCTTACTTGTCCGCCCGACAGCGCCTAGGCGCTGCACTTGCTGACCAGAATCGGTTTCTGCAACACTTATAGCCTATTTCAACCGTTTTTTCACAACTTTAGAGGCCAAAATAGATTTTCATGTCTTCATATGAATTGTATCCCTATGTGTTGGAGTTCCATTGGAACTTGAATCAACTAAATATGAATTCTTTGGAGAGAGTTATGCAGGAAATACCAAGATGTATCATCCTAGAAAATTGTAGCCCAATGCTGACTATTGAAGTCCATTTTTCTCATTTAAATCGATCGAATTTGATTTTATGATAAACATAGAAGTTGTAGATCTATATATTTTATTTCCAATGGATTAAGAATAAAGTTTATATGAATTTTTTCCTGAGAGTTATGATTGAAATACCAAAACTGCCATCAGTGGCACCACAACTCGAATTCTTCAACCTTTCAACCAAGTTTTTGATTTCTTTCCATTTTCTTCTCTTATTGTCATTACCTACAAGATTTCACACTAAATGCATGAAAAGTAACACAAACACTTGAAAACAAATCAAATATTAATCAAAAGGTATATGAATTGTTGGTATAAAACTAACTTATCAGCCCTTGATGCGATTTCAAATCATCCTTGCTTTACCTATCTTGAAGGATCACCTACACTTTTAGAGCATATAAATGTGTGGTAACCACTTATTTTTAAATTCAGGATGAGCAGAGAAGATAGTCGGGTTGATAAGTATAAAGCAACTACTTCTTATGAGACAACCCAAGCCCTTTTTCCTTTGCTTTTGAATAATTTCTTAGTTAAAATTTACAGTATATTTTCTTTCTCGATTTAGGAATATTTAGTCTTGAATAATTGCTTTCCTTTCATTGTGATTTGCTTTCGCCTGTGTTCTTTCATTTGCCCTCTTCTTGTGTGTAGATTTTCATCTCCTTGGTGGTGTGTAGATTTTCATTAGACTCCAAAAGATGCATATTTATGGATGCATTTCTAATTGAGAGGGAGTAGTTCTTTTACCCCTTCTGCTTTTTCTTGCTTTAAACATTGAGGATAATGTTTGATATACTACTGGGGTGGGATTTATCTTTTTGTGAAAATTGAGCCAATTTTTTTTATTTTTGTTGAAGAATTGTGTGTCAATTACATATTCTGTGTGAGGAAAGTCTGAGAGCAAGCATGTTTTTGTTGACAAACTTGAGTAGGTTCATATTTGAGATTGATTGGTTTATCTTGATGATCGATGGCCTATGATAAAAATTAATTGATATTGTATAGAGTTTAGAGGAAAGGAAGATTGCTAGTCTTGTAACATGATGATTCTTATGTGTAGTTAGTCTTTGTCATGATTGACGAATTTTCATTGAGCACGTTCTGTTAAAATCTTTTGAATTGCATGTTACTTGGTGTTGGATTTCACTTTCAATGAGTCTTTTTGGTCATTATATGGTGTTCTAAAACTTGTTTGATTACTCTTTGAGGTGAAATCCTAGATAACTGGCAAACCTGTAAATGATTTATGTCATCTTTGACTCGTTTGTGCCTTTCAAGTGTACCATGATTACATTTTGATTTACAGGTCACCCTTTTGAGCCTATTTCAAAGAATGAATGTTAGCTAAGTGTGGTAAAAAGTTTAGAGTGAATAAATACGCCTAAGGATGCTACAATTTCTATGAAACTTAATGTGACAGCAAGGAAAACAGAAGATGGAAATCTGTCCCAGTGATGGAAAATGATTTTGAATGAACTGTTTTAGTTCAGGAGCTTGCATTCCAGGCATGATTTCATAGAGATGCATCGCATATATGTTAGATTATCGCTTCAGCATGCATGATTTTCACTTACTGAGCATTAGCTCACGTGGTTCATGCATTGTAGGTAAGTATGGCAAGAGCTCATATAGGCTTTCAAAGATCGATGTACATGGATGACGATCTCTTGGGGCTATTTTGTAGGTTGTGCTTTTGATTTTATCATCTATTGTATTATATTAGTGACCTTATCTTGTACATCACTTTTAAAACTCCATTGTAAATGAGTCTGAGTTTTGTGATGATATTGATAGACCTTTTTGTCATTCAAAAAACTATCTATCTACATATAGTGTTACATGATGTTAAAACACTTTACTTTATTAGTGTTATGTCCAACTAACTAGCCAGAAAAAAAAAGTTATACACACGCATACATGCATAAATTATGTTGCACGGGTTATATATATATGTATATATATTTTTGGGAGGTTGTGACATGTCTACCCGACCATCAATCAAGTACCATACTTTTTTTTCAAAAACCTCATTATATTCTTAATACTATCATACTTCATGAACCATAAATGCATCAAACATTACATAATTTGACAAATAATGACATTCACATTAAAACATGAACAACATTATATGATTCTTGTGATACAGCAAATGAAAGTTTCAACTTACCTCAAGTCCACTTTGTGCTAAGTAAAAAGGTCAATCTATTTGGAAGATAGGATGTGTTAAAGGCCTAACATAATCAAATCATGTATCTTTTAATATCCTTTTAATAAATCACATAGTCTATTCTAATTAAAATCATATACAATTTTCAATCTTTTGTAAATATTTCCATATCAATTACATAATGCATGTTACTGCCAATTCAAGGCATTAAATATTAGGGTATCCATTAAATAACTAATAATTCAAACATAATTATTAGAGCAGCCCACAAAATATGAACATAATCCGAATTAAAATAACGTAAACTCAGTTCTAACTTAAATTGATTCTAACCTTCAATTAAGAAAACTTATTGCTATTGTTTTCAATCATTCATAGGAACTTCCAAACACAATATAAGCATTACAAGATTAATAGAAATAAGTAAATTAATCATATTTCACAAGACTATCCATTTTGCTAGAAAATAGCTTAACTAGCTTAGTTTTGGCTTCAAGTCTATCCGACTTGAGTTCTCATTCATACAAAAACATACTAAAATATGTAACCATCCAAGATACTATAAATTCATCATAAGAAACATTGAAAAAGAATATACCTTGATTAAGTTGGAATTAAGCTTCAAAATCAACAGTTTTCAAGCTTAAAAGGGTAGAAACTTATTCTAGTTTGTGTTCTATGGATTCCTATAGATTGAATTCAATTTTGTGTGAGTATGAGAGTGTAGAAATTTGGGAGAATCTTGGAGAAGAAGGGCTGGTCATTTTTTGAGGAGCTTCCATAAGAAAACATGGCTAAAAATGACTTGTTTGACATTTCAAAGAGAGATAAGTAGAGGGTGATGATTGGTTGACTCATGCTTGGTGTCTTCTCATACAAAGAGCCACATTTATGGGCTAGGGAGATGACAAAAATTGATGCATTGGTGTTATAATCAAGTGCAATACGGTTTAGAATGGTTTCATGCGACCAAGTCAACCAACCAATCAAATTGCACCATTTTGCATACTTTTAGTTCTTAGCCAAACGTAACATATTTCAAACAAATATTAGGCAATTAATCACTTTAGAATGTAACAAGTATGGAGCAATACGAATAATTCATTTCATGGCCATTCAACATATCAATCTTTCTTAATCGAGATATCAAGTTTTTCACTGCAAAAATGCCCTTAAGGAATATCTTAAATCAAGAAACAAATGCTTGATCTCATATTTCATGTACTAATACATGTTAAAGCATAACTGGAGCATATAATAACAATTATTCATGTTCGTGCAATCATGCTATTTGTATGCCATAATTCAATAATGCACACTGATTAGATACATATTCATGCAAGATGTTTATTATTGGCTATGTAGGAGAGAATTAAGCATTACAGAGCTCATTATCCATAACAACTCGAAGGGCAGGAAGATTTTCAATGAGGCCTATCATCTTTAGTCCATGTGTATGAACCTAAGAGCCCTCAAACATATGGTATCTGAAAAGCTCCTTCAAGACTTAATATCTCGCCTACCTAGTGTGTTCACCACACAACTCTTATATGTGAAAGAGGATATTGGCTGTATGTGCCATCTCCTCGTGTTGTCTCCACAACTCGTTCGGTATAGATGCTAACATATAACATCTAACTTGCAAATGCTTGGCAAGATCCTCGTCAGTGGCATCCGTAGGAGGATCCAATGACAACATGACATTAAGGACATAATCCCGCAATTTAGATTCCAAGACAATCCAAAAGTTCCTCAATCAATTGACAAAAAATCAGATTGGTAGTTTATTACTGTCCAAGATAGATTCAGGTAGATTTCTAGCCGTTATTCCACAAAAATAATACAAGGTAGAAAATAAGCATACTTTAATTTAACATGTATTTATAATAAGGTCTACTATTATAAATGTATCCTACTGTTTTATATGAATTTCATCACCTCATGATGGAATTTTGGGAAATCCAATTTCCTGGTAGGCTTAAAGTCCAATTGATTTTGTCATTCACACCAATAATATGAGTCCATATGACAAAGGTAGGTAGGCAATACATTGCCATCACTATGCAAACTTTAAGCTATTTTGCTTTATCTTTCCTAAATACTCTAATGTTATGAGCCCATATTATAGTCAATGTCAAACACGACCCATCAAGACATTCATGTGAATGAAACCCCTAAATGTCCCCTGACTTGTGGCTAACAATTAGACACCTCATCCCATGGCCATCACAATGCTAAGTAGTAATCACAACTTTCCTTATTGAGTACATCCTACGAATCGTGGCCAAAGCGCTAAGTTCATCAGCTTATCATATGTCACTAAGTTTTGGTGGAAAGCATAAACTATTAGCCTTGCCCAATATTACCCATTGATGTTTGATATAAGCTTTTACGATTTTATACTTGAAACACGTTCAAGTGAAGAAAACTCATAGGTTTGTTAACCATGCAAGGTTTTATCTTATGATTGTTTTGTTTAATGCTCTCTATCCTAATGATGACAAGTAATATAAAACATCATAAGAAAATATTAGACATACATAGCATACATCTCATACATATTATGTAGAGATGATCATGGGCCTGAATTTCTATATGATCCACTCGAGCCAAAGTAGATTAATGATCAATCTATAGTAGCTAATAAAATAACAAACAGACCTATCAATTTCATATATGCATCACATGCATACATGGACCTTCATTTCTAATTTCTCCATTTTTCTACATCTCCTTGTAATCTCCACCATAATTACAAAAAATATCTCATCAACTAATCTACTCTCATTACATTTTCTAAACTACATGAAACCTCATAATAAATTCTAATGGGAGGTACAAAGGAATGAGATAGAAATATATTTGAAAAAAATAAAGAAAGGCGAGACACATAGGCCTCATTTTAATCAAACTCTAAAATAACCAAAAAACGTGCATAAAAATAAACCAATCATATGGTCTGGCTCCATGATCATCTAATTTGAACATGTTAACTAAAATCATCTCATGATAATAAAAGCATGTAAAATTTTCTAGTAATTTTTTGTGCCGAGTTTATATTTGGGAATAATAATTTTTGGTTATTATATTAAAAATATATTTTAAAATTGAGTTAACCAAAATATTTTGAAATAGAAAAATTGGGTTAGGTACAGTCCCTAGTGGTGTTGTACAGCCTAGGAAATTTTTTGATTCGCATCGTAGCGCCTAGTGGCTGCACACGGTGCCAACCCTTCTACCCCTGGTTGGTGGTATGGTGCCAACTCCTCTATAGCGATGGAGCCTCGACGCCTCCTTTTTTCAAAGTGATTAATAGCAATTGATTACTACACACCTTACACTAGTGCTACGGCAGTAAACCCTCAGGAAGGGGATGACATCGTGGCACATTATTGTAGAGTCAACTCCATTTGGATGCTATAAGGCAGTAATTTGACTGGTGTAATTTCAACATTATACGTCTTCTATTTTCATCTCTTTTCAAGTTTTAACAATTAAAAAAATTAATCCCAAATACAAAAATTGCATAAACAATTTTATCGCACATAAAATTCCAGTTTTATACATAATCTTGAAACAAGTTAACACGAAGGACATAAAAAAATGCATCAACCTAGGCTCTGATACTACTGTTGGATTCGCAGAATTGCAGGACACTGAATGCAATGAAATTTAAATTTTTGACAAAACATACATCTCATGCATAAAACATGTCTCGAATTTCATGCAATTAATCAACTATGTGTTTTTAACATTAGTATAATACATCAAGAAAATAATTTAAAACTTATACTTGATGTCTCCATTGATGAAGATGTTCCAAAAGTGACTCATGTCGTTATCTCTTAGTGAACTCTTCAAGAATTTAAACCCCCTTTGATGTACTTGATTCTCTTAGAATCAAAATATTTGTTCCTCTAAGCATATCCACAATCCAAATGTTCATATACAATTGCCTTTAAACTAGTAAAGCACAACCCTTTAATTCTAGCCTAAAAGGTGTTTATGTTTAGAACAAAAATATTTTGACTATATTTTAGATGATTTAATTGACTCTTAACTCAACTTGTGAATAGAAGAATTAATCAATAATAAAAAGCTAGAACTAAGGTTGGTGGAATGCTTGGATAAAGAAAGAAGAAAATAATTTTCTTGGGAGAGAGGGATGTGGCCGAAAATTGTAAGCATAATGTTTTTAATTTTAAGCCCCAATAATGTGCCTTTATAGCACATTATTCCATCCATATGGAATCACTTTCCTTGTCTATTTCTTGTATTTCTAGAAGATAAGTCTTGTATCCCAAGTACGAAACTAGAACCCTAGTTCTGTTATGAATCAAATAACTATTTAATTCCTATTGGGCATCCTACAAGCCCACACTCAATGAACCTTGACCCAGTTAATTAATTGAGTTAATAAATTAAATTAATTCCATGAATTACAAAGGCCCACTATAATTAAGTGATCTAATTACTTATTATTCAATATTGGCTCACTTAATCCAGTTAGGTCAATTAATTAGTTAAATTAAATTAATACTTAATTAATTATGCCAATTTAATTAATCAAATTAATTAAATTCAATCCAACTATTGGGTTATTAATTTGGCAAGAAATGAACTTGTTCGAGTTTGTGTATTAGGGTCACCATAAGCTAGTAGTGGGCTCAAAACTTTTGATACTTAATTGAATAATTATTTATTTATTCTGATTAATTAATCTAATTTATTAATCATCTTAAAATTAACCTATTACTTCTAAGAACCTCAAAAATCATAGTTGATGTTTAGCAACAAGCCATGAAGACCTAGATATAGGTGAAGAAGGCAAACATTTCCAATTACGAATACCATGCAAGTACGATCCAACCATCAACTAATCTCCCAATTAAACTTAGGGTAAGAACTATTAGTCAAAATCTTAATAGCTCGATTCTATGCATCCATTCCTAGTATCTTAGTTCGTTGATGCTAACTAGAAAATCTATTTTCTACTTATTCATCCAACCATGGCCATGGATTTTAGAACTAAGTAAAGTAGAAAATATAGAAAATTCACCTATTCCACAAGATAGTTAATAGATTCTTTGTTGACCACTTATAAACCTCCATAAGTGAAGATGATACACCAAATATATACCCTTTGTGATTGTCAAGCAAGCAAGATAAATCAAAGTGCACCATATCACATACAAGGTTACGATGTTGCCTCAAGTTAAAGGACTAATTCATGCATTATCATAACGAAGGAAATTCCTATTCGACAACCAATATTTTCTTAGGAATTTTCAAGTAAGGTTGTTCAATATACTTGTTCTCTAACAAATACCCTCATACATGTACCAGTGTCATTAACTTGTGTCTATGAAATGAGACACCCTTCTTGTGAGCTTACATCATATGAGTAAGTCTCGATGGGTTTATCGATGTAACTTTAATAAACCCTTGACTTAGAATGATTTTTAAGATCATGACCATAGACATATATTTCATGATTACCATCCTATGCGCAACCATGCCTCATAGTCATATGTGATCTAGGAATTTCAACTAATTCTAGTAAAGTGAATTTATGATGAAGATTCCCTTTTATTAAGGTAATCAAATAAGAAAATACCTTACAAGAGTATAAAAATGCCAATTTAATTGGCTCGTCGGGCTCGTCGGGCACTATTCTAACACCCATCATATGTGAGACCATATACTACAATTATTATGATTTATGAGCTTTATATATATTTAATTAATTGCAAATAAAGATGATAAATGTATAATTTATTGATATTAAATAAAAATGACCAATTTAATGACTCACAGGCACCACCCTAACATTTATTTGAACCAAGCCACTTTAATCGCTCACAAAACTAGATAAAAATCATCCGAAAGTCACTTAAATAATCTACAAACAAAGTCATCATTACAAAATCACCCTAAAAATCAAATAACCAATCCACACAATTTATGGAAGGGAGTCAATTTATTTTAACCAAGCCATTAAACATTACTCAAATCACTTTGTGTAAATCAATTATAATTCATGCATTACAAATTCAACATTACAATGCAACTTAGGTTGACATTGAAAAATGAGAAATTTTTTAAGTTAAATGATCAAATATATCAGTTAAGTATACACTGATCATGTAATAAAAAAAGGTTAACAAGTCACCCATGAGAGTTGACCCAACCCAAAAAGTTTCAAAAAGAAAATTGAATTTTGGTAGGAGTGGTTTTCTGAAAACCACCCTATAACCAACATAAAAGAAAACTTCTCCCTTAATCATTTCTTTATTTTTTGACAACAAAATAAAAATCTCTCTCTATGAGAATAATGCAAGAAAGAAAATAGAAAAGGAAAGAGGGTTATTGTGATAAAAGTGTGAAGATAAACACCATTAGAGAAAGCATTTGGATTATAAATCAAAACCCCTTCCATATGGGATTAGGTTTGGACGAAAATGAGCCTTTAAAGATGTGAGAAACATCAGTGATTCAACTATGGCAAAAGATCTAAACTATAATAAGTTTTCTTGAACTTACCTTATGTTTATTTTGTTTAATTTTTACCACTGGTGTCAAAGCCATATATGGTTGAATTCTTGTTATTTAACTCTGTTTAATGTATTAAAATGCTTCATTTCATGCCATTATGTATGAAACGTAATTTATAAAAACTTGGTGGCTCTTTAATGGTAAGTTATTGTATGCTTTACAATATGTAGTGTTTTTTAACAGAAGCATGCTTTTACGCAGTATAAGTAATATGGAAAGTTTCATAATGATTTAGTTTGTACATTACGAGATATTTTATGCCCTACCCATGATTGTAAATTCAATTTTCAGTCTATAGATGTTTAGTTTTGTTGCATGAAATTTATATTATTGGATTCTATTCGTCAAGGGCTTTCCAACAATATATTATACGCAAAAATTAGCCTTAAATGAGTGAGATATGGCCATTTTAAATTTATGTTGAATTTTGGATATTCTGAAAAATGGGAAGAAGATGATGAATAGTTCCCTACTCAATCTCACTCTCAATGTCAATGTGTGTAGTTCACACACCATGATTCGATGCTCCAAATTAGAAACGGACACCACCATTGGATTCAGGAGATCAAAAAATGAGGGAGTAGCCAATAAAAAGTTGCCAAAAAATCTGAGAAGAAGATGCGTGTACTACACACGCGGTCGTAGGTGAATGGGTTGTTGTTTACACAGCAACCTAGCCAAACATGCCCTTAACCTCCCTTAGGCCCATTTGGGCGTGTGTAGGTTGTTTCTGGTGGCCGTTTTTGGCCAGAAAAATATTGTTAGACTTAAAATGTGATTTCTATTTTTATGTAAATTAAAATTAATTTCTTAGTTGACAAAAATATTTTTCTTGAATTTTCTAATGTAGAATTTGGTGAAAATCACAAAAAAATATTTTTGAGCTAGAAAAATTCTAAATAATTTTCTATAAATTCTAGAAAATTATTTTGAGATATTCGCTACTCAATGGGAATGTAGAGACACTTATACTTATTTTTTTCAATTTATGGAGTACATAATTTTTTTGTGTAATAAGTGTATAAAATTGAGTGTATACTCAAATATTAGGATTATAAGTGTCAAATACTTACATAATATGACATGGATATTAAAATTGGCTTTGTACCTAAATCTAATATATTTTTTCCCATTTTTAATTTTTTTATGGTGGTTATTGGGTAGTTGAGAATAATTTTGCCAAGAAGCCGGTGTGAACGATAATTAGTGTACAATATCTTGATATTTTTTTAGAAGCATCAATGGAGATAATCAATTGTATGTTAACATGTTTATTGACATTAAATAACATGTTTAATTTTGTACCATGAAATTATGCATTCTCTATGATGTTTGAAATTTATGAATACATGATTATGTTGAAATTAATGAAAATTATGAATGCATATTTATTTTGAGTTTTATGCATTCAATATATTGGTACATATTTATCTCTTTACGTGAATATCAAGATATGTTCTTGTATGTATCATGCATTTTAGATTATGCATTTAAGTGGGAGTTCTAAGGTTGATAGAATTTTAGCAATTCTCACTTAGAACTTATAAGATTTTGTACTATGAAATTAAATTTGTGATAATTACCATTTAATATTGATGATGATTGGGAACTATGTGACCTTTTGAATTTGTGTATTATGGCGAATTATCATAAATTTTAATTTGCTAAGTATAAAATCAAATGCATAGGTGGGTGAATTTGTGATATCTCTAGAATTGATGACCATGGCAACCAAATCAAATGTGAATTGATGACCATGGAAATAGTTGTGACACTAAGTGCCAATAGATTTGGTATACTTATAATTGAGTTAAATGCTATAGAGAGCATCAACTAAGTCGTGTAAAACTTAGTTTGATCATACCACTCACTAGAGGAAACATCAACAAGTTTACCAAAAGTGGAAAAGAGAGTATACTACTTATACTATTTTGGTGAACTGTATGATTGATGGTCTCATATGCGATTGAGAGAATCATACTATTGAACTATTGATTTGTGGATGTACCTAAGAGAAATATATAGGTATAATTGAAAATTGAGACATTAAATGATTTGTTTGACAAGAAACACTTTGTGCATTAAAGACATTGGATTTAAAGGTGATGTCAAATACTTTTAGAGTTTATAGTCAACTAACAATGTCTTTGTTGAAGAGTAGTAAGTTCAAGCTTATCTTTTTCTAATAATAGAGAACATCTGAAAGTCAAATTTGATTTACTCAATGTGAAGAGACTTTCTTGGATGATGTTTGCCATGTTAATCAATTGGATAAGTGGCTAGTTGTTGCTAGGCTAATGGCATGTGCCTTATGGCTGAGACTAGGTTTTAAGAGGCCTTTAGGCTCTTAATACAATTGAGATCAGAATAAAGGCAAGAATAGAAAAGAGATTGGAAATGAATCTAAGAAGAACAAACCTAAATACTGAATGAAGTGAAGTAGTATAGGGTTAAAATTACTATAGTAACCATATTGTTGGTTTATTTCACTCATGAATGCACTAAGTTGAAAAGTTAGCACTTAATGACACATTTATGAGTGTTATCTACACATGAAGCATTATGTTACTAAATCTTATCCTATATGGATTATAGATTTATAGTAACTAGATATTGAGTGTGGATTTTGTCAAGTTCACTTTGGTACAGATGGATATGTAGAAATAAATTAAAATAAAATAAAAAAGTTGATTCGCACTTGCATGCTCGGGTTGCAAGATGTCCATACTATTATTCTATAAAGTATTGAATATACAAGAATTTGTAGAACTTGATTTTTAAAATTGTTCTTCTAAGATTATATCTTTTGCTTGGCTTTGAGTGGTAAATTGGTTAGTATCTACTAAAAGATACTTACTGTGGTATTAGATATTTTGAATAGTTAGTGGTGATGAATTATGACTAATGTATGTTTAATCACTACATTGATTGTTTTGTTACAATCCATGTCTAATTTTTAAGTAATGTGAACATTAATTTATGCACTCTGTGTGCTTGATTAGGTCATAATGAATAAGAAGCATAAATTGGTAAGAGAAAACTCATTGAGTTTCTGTTGTACAGTTGATTGTCAACTTATGCTATAAGTTCATGTTGGAACTATTTAAAAGATTATAGAGTCGAGCTTTCTTTACTATTATTTCTTATAAATTTCTGTGATCAGATTAATGTGAATGTTATAAAGGTATAGAGTCTCAAACTTCATTACATTTGTAAAATACTCACATTCCTTGATCATATATATTTGATATCTCATAATATGAAATATTAGAGTGTTTTAGAATATGGGAGAGATAATCAAATTGATATAATTTTGAGACTAGATTTAAGATGTGAATGATTTTTCTTTCATTTAGATGATCTATGTAATGAAGAAAGAGTTGCAAGGTAATTGACTATTCCTAACACGCTTGCATAAATTGTGTTTTCAAGAGAAGGAATAGAAAATTATTTTGATATAATAAGATCCATAAAGACTCAAGTTAGCTTGTTGATTTTCTTTGGGAAATATGTTTTCGTTAACTAAAGTCTACATCTGTATTAAAAAATCTTCATGATTGATATTTTCCATTCCATAGAAGCTATAGATAAGTAGATGATTTGGCCTAAGCTGCCTTAGAAGTTGGAAATTCATTGTCCCTAATTATAAATTTCAAAAAAGTTTGAAAATTAGATCCCTCAAATAATAAATGTATATCTTGAAGATATACCAAATAGTATAAGGGCTATATGTTCTAAGTGAACAAGGAGATGGAATTATGATTCACATTAAATTATAGAATATCGCAATTCTAGAGAGTGGTTTTCCTAGGAGGAAAGATCTTAAAACATTAAATCTTGCTTGAGTTAAATGATTCAGATGGTGGTTATATGCTTGATAGACCACTTATGATGCAAAATAGTTGTTGTTTCCTAAATTTGAGTTGGGGCAATTTTATCTAAGCGATTAAATTTCATCACTTATGATGTAAGAATATTTATTGTTTCATATTTTGAGTAGAAGTAATTTTATCCAAGGGACCAAGCTAAAATTGAATCAGAAATTTGTGCAAGCACAAAATAGTCTTCAGAAGATGATATAGAGTCTAATATGGTGAGACTCTATCATGTCCTACAATGGCAATTGAATTAAAATAATGGAATAATATTATGCAACTATGAAATCTGTTAGCTTATGTGGCAATAATAACTCTTGTGGCAAGTTGTTAAGAAGGCGATTATTAGCCTATGTGGCAATAATTGCTCTCATGGCAAAACCTTAGTCAAATGTGGCATTTAGGTTATTGTACTATTAAAAGATTTAATTTGCAGAGTTGGTATAAGCTACAACTTTTAGCATAATAGCAAATGCTCGGTTCTACAGAATCAAACCAAGTTTGAAATTTTGGTTAAACTTTGCATAAGGCTATTGAGAATTAATATGTTCTCAAAATATAGCTGAAGGCATATATAATTATTATGAGGTGTAAAGTTAAAAAGGTTATACTTTTGAAGACTCACTTTTTTTTATGATGGTGATATATATACATTTATTCTATTTTCTTGGTTATTTGGATATCTAAGATTTAGAATTACATCAAATAGACTAAAGACTACATTCTTAAGTGGAGAATTAATCCATAGAGAATTATGTAAAGAAACTTATATGGAATGTTTGAAAGATTCCATAGTGGAAGGCTAAGAAGATAAAGTTTTGAACTTAAAATCTTCATGACCCAAGGCAGTTTTTTTAAGAGGATGGTACATGAGATTTCATGACGCGATGATTTCATACATTTTAATCATAGAGATGAAAACCATTATTCTCTTGTGAAAAAGTCTATTAAGAGGTTTGTGATTCTATCTCTTTAACGATGATATCATATTAACTAAGAAGATAATAAGTATGTATAAGCCATTGATATCATGAATACTTCTATGTTATGAAGTTTCATCCTTAAAATATGTCCAAAGACTATAAAGAGAAGTGTTTAGACTACTATATCTCAATGATTGTTGTTTGCAGTTTGATGTGTATTGTGGCTTATATTTGCCCCAAATATTTATTACGCCATGGGTCAGAAAGTATCAATCGAATCTTAATGAATAGCATTAGATAATAACAATGTTTGGATACTTTATGAAAACTGCAGATGGTTTTCTTTTGGAATGAAGGAAAGTTTTCTTTGTGATTGAGAGAATACACATATATTGATTAAGGAGCGATTTGGATGAGTGTAAATACACATTCGAGTTTTCTTTCTATTTGGAAAATATGCTAGCTCTTGGAGAAGCAAGAAGCAAATATGTGTAACATTGTGCACAATTTGAGTATAACTTGTGGCATATATGTCTGCAGTATGATATGTTAGGTTATGAGGTTCTGTACCATTTGGGAGTTGTAAGCAGCTATGTGGGACCTCTGATAATATATTGAGATAGCCATTCAACTATTAGTTACAGTACTAAAGATCCCAATACATTAAAACTAAACACATATTATAGCTTTGTGAGAGATATTGCAAAAACATAAGTATGTATGCACATTTCATAGTAGCTACCCACTTAACCTCAACTTAGAGATGTATTTATGGGATATGTTAGATCTCTTGGATTGCATAGAATACAATCTCTTTAAACTTTAGAATGTTCATAGAGTTAAGCCTATAAGTTTAAGACATTGAAATGTTATATATGTGTTCGTATTTATGATGATGTACATTCAATGTCTAAGTATGTCAGACAAGTAGAGATTGGCTTTCTCATACGAGCAATCATCTCTAATGTTGAGTTACATGTAGAGATGAGACATTTAGGATTTTATTGCATATAAAATCATAAAGAAGATATCGCCTTGATAAAAGTTGATGTTACCAAATTTTGAGGAGTCGGTAATGATTCAATAGATGGCTTATTGGGATAGATCAAGATATGATTACTCTTATGAATTTGAGTAATCGAAATGGATTCCCACTATCCATTGAACTTATCTTATGGCCAGATGTGAGTTTTCTTCGTATTAGTGATTTGTTGAGGCCACAAGAGAAGAAAGCTCAAGTTAAATGTTTGGGTACATTTAGACCAAGATCTATATGGTGCATTATTTGAAAAGATGACATACAATTCTAAGAAGGAAGAAAGCACCATAGCATGTGTTTCATACAATATGTGCCTAAGTGACCATTAGGTAATGAGTGGAAAGATCCATGCTTCCTCATTGTGTGAGACCCAGAGGTTTGAATAACCTCATTGTATACTTTTATGACTTTCAATTATTTCTCAATACTTTAATGTAGTGTTTCTACTTTAGCATACTCCTAATAGCTATAGATGATTTGGTAATACAGGACATGTTTAGGAAAGCAACTATTTATGAAGTTGAGAGATCCTAGTAGGAAAGGAAGACTTTGTATGGCTAACACCTAATATGTATTTACTGGCCAGACAATTATGTCAAACTTAAATGTTTGGGACATAATTGTGAATATATAATATGGTATTGAGATCAAGTATGCTCTTATATTGCATGAGAGATCAGAGATACTTAGATTGGTGTAGCAAAGAAATCTCTGGTATAGCGAGATATTTTGTCTTTGTGTTTTGAGAAATTGAGTTGTTATATATCCTTAGACGGTATATGACATTAAGATCTTATTAGAATAATCACTAGTCACATGATCTATTTGCTTGTATGAAATTAGTGGTGTATAATTTTGATCACAATAGACGAAGGTCCAACCTTCATGTGTGAGGGGGAAATGTAAGAAAAATGGGTCAATGGGTTGCTCATGAGGGCTGACCCGACCCAAAGAAAATTGAATTTTGGTGGGAATGATTTTCTAAAAACCACCCCATAACCAACATAAAAGAAAACTTCTCCCTCAATCTTCTCTCTACTTTTTGACAACAGAAAAAAAAATCTCTCTGTGAGAATAACGTAAGAAAGAAAATACAAAGAGAAAGAGGGCTATTGTGATAAGAGTGTGAAGATAAACACCATTAGAAGAAGCATTTGGATTTGGGATCAAAACTCCTTTCGTATGTGATCAAGTTTGGATGAAAGTGAGCCTTCAAAGATGTGAGAAACATCAACGATTCAACCATGGCAAAATATCCAAATTGTGATAAATTTTCTTGAACTTGCCTCAGTTTATGTTGTTTAATTTCCATCAAATCAATTAATATTATATTACTAATTATCAATCTATAATTTACAAATATTAACAACTACTAATATGGTAGATAAATACCTATACATCTAAAAGGATTCAAACACAAAATCTCAAAAACTTGAAACCTCAATATTGCCACTTAAACTAGGCTTTATAGGCGAAAACAATGGAGTTTGTGGTGATAAATGAAGGTTTGTTTCCATGACTTTTGGTATTTCTCACCTTCTTAATGTTGGGTTCGCATGATCCCGTGGTATACACAGTGAAAAATTAAAAATTTAAAAAATATCATACCATGACAATTATAGCAATACCCAGATCCAATGTGATTTTTAATGATCTTGGAATTTCCAATGGTTGTAATAAAATAATTAAAGTTTAAATTTATACCTTTTTATGCACTCCAGTTGTTGTAGGATATGAAATAATCAATTACTAGACCCTTTTCTGAATTTGGTTCATAGGGATCCAAATGACACCCCTTTAAAGTAGTCCACACTTTGAGCAATAATATAAAATTAGAATTCTGCTAGCAATTTTAATTTCTTTTCTAATCTAGTTTATGGAGTGTGTATGAAAATATTAATTCCTGCTATTAACTAATGATAAAAGAATTAAAAATAAAAGATGGAACTTACGAAGAAAGAGGATGGTTGAAGAAAATAATTTTTCTTCTCTCTTCTGAATGGCTGAAAATTAAAGAATGTTTCATCATCCTACAATTTTCGTCCATGAGGTATATATATATAGGGGGCTCAAAATTTCAAGAGTTCTATTCTTGGTATTTTGTGTCTCCTTTTGATTAGTTGGCAGATATTTTGGTTCATCCAAATTTCTTTCAATTTTATCTCTTTCATATCTTCCAAAGATATTTATGATTATCCAAGAATTCCAAACTCTTGACTTTCCTAATAGGCCTTAGTGAATTAGGTTTGAACTTAAAAATAAATCTTATAATTAATTCAATTAATTATCTTACCCAAATTAATTAATTCAATCTAGCCTATCTAATCAAATTAGACCCAATTAAATAATCCAATCATTTAATTAAGCAAATTAAATTAATTTATGGACTACATAATTAATTTAATCTAATCAAATAATTTTTTCATTCCAATTAGGCTCCTTAATCTTATTAGGCCTAATTATTTAATTTGATAATTAATTCAACTCGAATCAATTTAAGCCTCTAATTAATTAATATCTATTAATTAATTGGATCCAACCCTTTGGATCAATTCCTAAATTAAAAATGTTCCATCTCAATTTGAGCCCCTAATTAATTAATCTTTATTTAGGTTCACAACTAAACTGGTAGTGGGCTTACAACATTTACAATTTATGAATAATAGTAATTATTTCGATTAATTAATCCAATTAATTAGTCTGTTTGAAATTAATTCCTAATTTTACCTCACAAGTCATGGGAAACACCTAGCAAGTGTATCATGACTACCTAGACTTAGGTGAATTAGCAAGTGAACCTATTTCAACTACAAGTATCATACACATAAGGTCTTTCCATCAACTAATCTCCCAATTGAATCTAGGGCATGGATCATTTGTCAAAACCCTAGTTCCTCAATAACTATGATTGCATTTTAAGTTTCAATTACTCATAACGAATCATTAGAAAACCCCCATCTAGCATTCATCCTGCCTTAGCTAAGGACTTTTGAGTCATAAACTATGAAAACATAGGAAATTCACTTGTTCTACCAGACAAGTGATGGATCCTTTGTTGATCACTCATTAACCTCCATATATATAAATGCAACATCCAATATATCTCTTTTGTGATTGTCAGACAATCATAAGATACATCAAAATGAAACACGATACGCATAAGGCTACCATGGTGTCTCAAATCAAAAGACTAATCGTCTACTATCATAACGTGGAATTTCTTATTTCGGAAAATAAGTTTCCAATTAAAAAATTCTAGTGGGCCTATTCATTATACTTGTTTCCCAACAAGCACCTGCATACATTCACTAGCATCACTACGCCAATGTCCATAGAGCGAGACATCCTCCTCATGCGAGCATGCATTATATGCGCAAGTCTATTGGGGTATTAGATGTCCTTTCTCAAAAAGCCTGTAACTCAGAACTAATTTCAGACCAAAGCCATTGAGGCATATTCCATGATCACCATCAACTGCATGACCATGCTCCATAACTAAATTTGGTTTAGGGACTTTATCTAATTGCAAGAAGTAATTAAAGATAAAGACATTTTCCTTTTTATTAATATGGTTTGAAAAAGATTGTTTTCACAAATGCAAGAGTATAAAGGATGCACAATGTAATTGACACGCTGGGCACTATTCTAACACTTGATTTTTCCATTTCGCAAAAGTGTAGAAAATAACTTTTTACACATTATGATTTTGTTATTTTTGTAAGTTCAATATATTTATTAGCTAACAAAACTTTGTGAAATTAAAAAAATCCAACAAAATTCTTCTCAATTTCCATTTGATATGGTGAACTATTTGAACCATTTCCACACTTGAATAAAAACAGAATAAAGGTAACAAAATTATAGTTTTAAACTCCTCAGATAACATATTACTTGTTTAATACACTTCAGACATAATCGAATTAACTAGTAACTTTTCATGAACTTTTCTCTGAAGACTACATTTTGGAAAACTCTATCAAATTACTAGAAATAAATTTCCAAATCAAAAAGTTGTAAGACTTATTAAATATTATCCTATTCTACATTTTTTTACAATGATTTCAAGATTACTTTTTTAGAAAGTGATACAAATGCCACCAACAAATTTTTCAAAAGGCTAATGTAAGTTTTTCAAAGAAATGGTGAACTTCATGTTCAAAGCCCACTAAAATGTAAGTTTTTGTTTATTTTAACAATAATTAATTAGTTGATAGTGGTTTATTTGTAGTTTTTGTGTGAAAACCAAATGATAGATTTAATTAGTCATGAAAGCAAATAAGCAAGAATATGAATAAAATATTTATAAAAATAGGTGGATCGGGTATTACCATATGCAATGACATTGTCGATCCACAAATCTGGATCAAACTCATCTACAAGCCTTATTGTGATCAAACCATAGATATGTCTTTAAGATTAATTCCCTCGAATCAACCACGAGCATATTTTTCTCGTTTGTGGTGAATAACCATACCTCAAACCCTTGGAATTCTATGGTGATGCTTCAAGAAGGATCATCAAGCTTATATTTCATGAATTTATGGTGAGGAGAGTTATATTAACTCATCACCAAACTAACATAGCCCTACAACTCGATAGCTCATTGTGAACTGGTCGCACCCAATCAAGTATCTCTAGATCCCTTTGTGAAAATAGGTAGTGCATGCTTGACTCGCTTAAGTAAGTATTTATGTTCATGACTAGTCAAACACATTTCGATATAGTCGCTGGGGGACGAACCTTATAACATAAGTTTATTACCATAATTCTTCCTTAATGTCTCATGCCAATCAGCTTGGTCTTAGCAACTTTTATATCCATGCTCTGATAGATCAAGTCATGATTGGCTATTGGATATGTTAAAGTAGCATCATCAAGCTTATATTTCATGACATGGTCTAGAGTCCCAAAAGGTACAAGAAATAATATAGGCATACATAGTGACGAAGCAGGGACCTATTCAGTCACTTTTCATAGGAGGTCAACACAAAGCACATGTAATATGAGTACATGCTATGGAGCTCCCACTCAATCTGGACATGTCACACTCTAAACATCATTTGAACCTCAGTACATTCGCTCCCCAAGTACCTGACTTGAACACCACCAGAAGTCTCTCTCCAAAATGACTTCTAACAATTCGACATTCAACCGTAAATACGCTTATTATGAAGTTTGGACATACTTCATAATCGATCATGTCTGATCTCATATTAGTTTCTAAACTAAGATAACTTTAAATTATGTACACTAACCTTCCTCTCTACTCCAAGTGCGAAGGCGATCATTCACAAATCTTAGTTATGCGGGATGATCTTTCAAGTCTCATCCTGCTTGCTCTCATAGTGCTAAAGTGATTGCTCGTGTGAGAGTGCCAATTAAAGCCTTATGACAACTCACAAATTAGTACCCAATACATAATGAGAATACAAATATATCTCATTAGTTACACCATGTTCTTACTGGCCATAAAAATCAAATTCTACATAATCACATACTACTCACATGCCTTTGGAGCATATCTCCATACAAAGGCTCAGTAATAAGGGATAAGTAATCACACTAATTGTAGAAACATGCTTGAGAACAATTTAATTATGCCCAATACTCTTAAGTGAAACAAAGACTGATGTATTAATATGCTTAGTCCTCAAGCAATATTTGACACCCAAAGCATTCATCAAAGTGGCTTTATTATAACAAAGACAATAATAACCTCTAATTGTGCGCACAATACACATCCTTTCAAGAGATTATCTCCAACAAATCCTAGATCATTCTATTAAGATATTTAAGTATCCACCTACATTATCACAATATTTGCTAGGGATCACTTTGATATTCAGTCACCAATAATCTACTTGCCAAACACAGTACTAGTCGAATACACACACAATGCACACAAAACTTTCTACAACGCTTGGACTTGGACTTAAAATTAAATCCCATAATTAATCCAATTAATTGTCTTACCCAAATTAATTAATTCTATCTAGCCCATCTAATTAAATTAGACCTAACTAAATAATTCAATTATTTTATTAAGTAAATTAATTTATGGACTACATAATTAATTTGATCCAATCAAATAATTATTTCACTTTAATTGGGTTCCTTAATCTTATTATGTCCAATTAAATAATCTAATTATTTAATTGAATAATTAATTCAACTTCTTGAATTAATTCAAGCCCCAATTAATTAATCTCTATTAATTAATTGGATCCAACCCTTTGGATCAATTCATAAATTAGAAATGTTCCATCTCAAATTGTGTGACCTTTTAGGTTCACAACTAAGCTAGCAATGGCCTTGCAATATTTGCAACTTATGAATAATAATAATTATTTCGGTTAATTAATTTAATTAATTAGTCCGCTTTGAAATTAACTCCATAATTTCAAGAACCTCACAAGTCATGTGAAATACCTAGAAAGTGTATTATAACTACTTAGACTTAGGTGAAATAGCGAGTGAACCTATTTCAATTACGAGTGTCATATCGTAAGGTCTTTTAGTCAACTAATCTCCCAATTGAGTTTATGGCATAGATAAATAGTCAAAATCCTAATTGCTCAATAACCATGATTCCTTTTCAAGTTCAATAACTCATGACGAATTATTTGAAAACCCCCGTCTAACATTCATCCTACCTTGGCCAAGGACTTCTAAGTCATGAACTATGAAAATATAGAAGATTCACTTATTTTACCTGACAAGTGATGGATCCTTTGTTGAACACTCATTAACCTCCATACATATCAATGCAACATCCAATGTATTCCCTTTGTGATTGTCAAGCAATCAGAAGATACATCAAAATAAAACACGACATGCATAAGGCTACAACGGTGTCTCAAGTCAAAAAACTAATCATATACTATTGTAATATGGAATTTCTTATTTCGACAAACAAGCTTCCAATTAAAAAATTCCAGTAGGCCAATTTAGTGTATTTGTTCAGCGAGACATCCTCCTCATGCGAGCATGCATCGTATGCGTGAGTTTATTGGACTATTCAATGTCCCTTCTCAAAAATTCCTTGACTCGGAACTAATTTAAGACCAAAACCATAGAGTCATATTCCATGATCACCACCAAATGCGTGATCATGCCCCATAACTAAGTTTCATCAAGGGACTTTATCAATTATAATAAGCAATTAAAGATATTTTTTTTTTATTAATATGATTTGAAAGAGATTGTTTTGACAAATACAATAGTATAAAGGATGCACAATCTAATCTGCACACTAGGCACTAGTCTAACAATTAGGACAATATTTGAATAGGTATGAATCATTCCAATAAAAGTTTTTCACCTTGGTCAAAAACTTTTTTGCATCTTGAGAATTCTAATGCGATGGCATCTTTCATGACATAAGAAAATTAACAATGTCTGCAAACTGAGATAAAATAGAAATATTGAATAATTTTTCTTCAGGGAAAGTGTTATTAATGGGTGTGACTTGAAATAAGTCATCACAAATAAGTCTCCACAAACGATCAGCCATCACATTCTCTACTCCTTTTTTTTTATCTCAAATAGTAATGTTGAATTTATGAAGAAAGAGAATCTACCCAATTAATATAGGTTTGACATCTTATTTTGACAAAAAATATTTCAAATATGCCTGATCACTGAAAACAACAACTAGTGAGCCAACAAAATAATATCTAAATTTGTCCAATGCAAAATACAACAAGTTATTCTTTTTGAATAGTCGAATTATTCATTGAGCACTATTGAAAGTTTTACTTTTATAGTAAATATACAACACCCCTTAACCTAACTGTCGAACCTAAATAAGTTGATATAGTTAAGTCAACAAATGTTTAAATTTTCATCAATACTAGAGTTATGATTTTAATAAAAGTTTCCATTTTTGGCTATAAGAGAAAGAGCTTGAATTCATTTATTGTTTTATTTTATTTTAAACATACCATATATATAAATCAAAACTAAGTACATCTGTTAACAAAACCATAACAGATCAGCTTATTTAAAAACAAAACAACTCAAAACATGACATATGACCAAATCTCTATCCGGCTGCTCAGGAGACTCAGTCAACCTCTAAATCTATATATTTCCACTTGCATCACATGAATCTAATGAGCTAAAAGCTCAATAAGGTGAAACTAATGCAATAACAAATAGCATACATGCACAGCTCATAAATCATTAAATGCATTGTTCAATTTATTAACTTCCATTCATAAATCATTCTTTAAGGCCCTTAAAGTATGGTACCTAACTAATAGCGATAAACTATGATTTTCAAAATCTGTTCATAATGATTGGCTAATAAGAGAAATAATACGGGGTTTTTTTACTTGGTCTTTCAACCTCAGGTATTAGTTGTATTTTGTCTCATTCATTGTGGCTTTCCTATACTAATTTTTCAACCTCAAGTATTTGCCACCATTTGTTGGGTCCACCGATCCCTCCCGGGTCCCTTGTCTACCCGACCATCAATCAAGTACCATACGTCATTTTCAAAAACCTCATTATATTCTTAAAAGTATCATGCTTCATGAACCATAAATGCATCAAACATTACATCATTTGACAAATAATAATAATCACATTAAAACATGAACAACACTATATGGTTCTTGTGATACAGCAAATGAAAGTTTCAATTTCCCTCAAGTCCACTTTGTGCTAAGTGAAAAGGTCAATCTATTTAGAAGATAAGATGTGTTAAAGACCTAACATAATAAAATCATGTACCTTTTAATATCCTTTTAATAAATCACATAATCTATTCTAATTAAAATCATATACACTTTCCAATCTTTTGTAAATAATTCCATATCAATTACACGACCTCAAAAATAATGCATACTCCATATTTTACTACTAATTCAAAGTATTAAACAGTAGGCAGCCAAATCACTAATAATTCAAACATAAATATTAGGGTTGCCCCCAAAATATGAACACAATCCGAATTAAAATGATGTAAACTCGGTTCTAACTTAAATTGATTCTAACCTTCAAGTAAGAAAACTAATTGCTATTATTCACAATTATTTGTAGGCACTTCCAAACACAATATGAGTATTACAAGATTAATAGAAATAAGTAAATTAAGCACATTTCACAAGATTATCAATTTTGCTAGAAACTACCTTAACTAGCTTGGTTTTGGGTTCAAGTCTAACCTACTTAAGTTTTCAATCATACAAAAAAGATACTAAAATATGTAACCATCCAAGATACCATAAATTCATCATAAGAAACATTAAAAAAGAATATACCTTGATTATATTAGAATTAAACTCCAAAGTTTTCAAGTTTAAAAAGAGTAGAAACTTGTTCTGGTTTGTGCTCTATGGATTCTTATGGATTGAATTCAATTTTTGTGAGTATGAGAGTGTAGAAATTTGGGAGAAACTTGGAGAAGAAGGGCTGGTTGTTTTTGAGAAGCTTCCATAAGAAAATATGGCTAAAATGACTTATTTGATATTTCAAAGAGAGGTAAGTGGAGGGTGATGATTGGTTGCATCATGCTTGGTGTCTTCTCATGCCAAAAGCCATGTTTATTGGCGAGGGAGATGACCAAAATTGATGCTTTGGTGTTATAATCAAGTGTAATGTGGTTTAGAATAATTTCATGCAACCTAGTCAACCTACCAATCAAATTGCACAATTTTACATATTTTTAGTTCTTAGCCAAATGTAACATATTTCAAGCAAATATTTAGGCAAATAATCACTTTAGAATGTAACAAAATGACATATGGTTTCTTATCTTTTCTTTTTCCTAAGATAGCTCCAACAACATAGTTACTGATATCATACATTATTTTAAAAGGTAAAGTCCAATAATGAGGCAACATGATTGGAGTAGACATAAGCATTCTTTTAAGCTTAACAAAAATATTTTTATAATTTTTAGTCCATTCAAAAATAGTGTCTTTTTGTATAAGATTACAAAAAGGTTTAGATATTATACTAAAATGTTTAATAAATCTTCTATTAAAATTAGTATGTCCTAAAAATGATCTTACCTCATTCACAGACTTTGGTATTGGCAAATTAACAACTAACTCGATTTTAGATTTGTCTACTTCAATATCTTTTAATGAAATAATATGTCCAAGAACGATAGATGTTATTACCATGAAATGGTATTTCTCCTAATTAAATTCGAGATTCTTTTTTTTCACACTAGATTAAAATCTTTTTCTAAATTAGACAGACAATCATCAAATAAATTGCCAAAAACAAAAAAAATCATCCATGAAGACTTCAAGAAAATGTTTAACCATATTACTAAAAATACTAAGTATGCATTATTGGAATATAGCTAGTGCATTACATAATCCAAAAGGCATCATTCGATATGCAAAAGTACCAAAAGAACATGTAAAAGTTAGATCTTCAAGTGCAAATACAATTTGATTATACCCAAAATATCCATCTAAAAAATCGTAAAATTCATGTCCCTCAACTCTTTCTAAGATTTGATCCATCAAGGGTAATGGAAAATAATATTTTCTAGTAAATCAATGCACATTCACAAGCTAGTAACAGTCCTAGTTTGAATTAATTCATTATTTTCATTATTGACTAGGATAGTAACTCTAGATTTCTTAGGTACAACTTTAGTAGGACTCACCTATTTGATGTGAGAAATAGCATAAACGATTCTATTATCTAAGAGTTTAATGACTTCATTTCTTACTACTTCTTTCATATTAGGATTTAGCATTCGTTAGATCTCTCCAGATGGTTTAGTATTTTTCTCTAGATAGATGTTATGTGTGCAAATTAAAGGGCTAATACCTTTAATGACAGCAATGGTCCATCATGAAGCATTCTTTTGCATTTTTAGAGTTTGGATCAACGTACCTTCTTAGAATTCATCAACTTTGTACGAAATTATTATCGTAAAAGTCTCATTCTCACCCAAAAATGAGTATTCAAATCAAATGGCAAAGGTTTCCAATCAATTACGAGAGTTCTAATACTTGATGGAATAGATTGTACTATTGACGATGAAAGTTCTTCAAACCTTGGTTTCTAAAAATATTTTTCTTGTACCTGCAAAAAATCAGAGAGAATATTAGAATGTTTCCTTTTACAAATACTCTCACTTTCATAAGTTTCTAAAGGATCAAAGGAATCATTGATAGAAAATATTCGTAAACAAGTTCCTTAATTGAATCCACTTCATGCACTTCGACATCTTCTGTAGGTTGCTTACCAACATTAAACACATTTAGTTCCAAAGTCATATTTTCAAAAGATAACTTCAAAATACCATTCCTACAATTAATCAAAGCATTTGGAATTGCAAGAAAATGATGATCCAAAATGATATAAATCTATGTATGTCTATGTACAATGGGTGTTGGGTTCGCTTGATCTCGGGGTATGTGTAGCGGAAAAATAATTTTTTTAAAAACAAGAATGCTATAACAATTAAGCAATACCCCAGATTTGATGCAATTTTAATAATCTCACAAATTTCAATAGTTGTAAAATAAAAACAAAAGGTTCAATTTATACCTTTGAGCACTCTAACTATCATAGGGTATGAAGCAATCAATTTCTAACCCTTTTTTTTGGATTCAGTTCATAGGGATCCAAGCATCTCCCATCCAAAATAGTTTACACTTTGAGCAGGAACACGAAATCAGAATTCCGCAAGCAATTCTGATTCCTTTACTAATGAGTGAATAAAGTGAATATTAATTCTCATATCAACTTGTGATAAAAGAATTAATACTTACACAAAAGAAGGAATTTTTAGTTGAAGAAAAGATGGAAAATAGAAAACTTTTTTCTCTCTTTTTATCTATCATGGTCGAAAATCCTCTTTTTACCCATGTGGCACCTAAGAATTCCACATTGGCATGCCATTCTGTAATTAATTGCCATGTGGGAAAATGCTCATGTTCAACATCAATCCCTCCACATAAAAAAGCTGAGAAAATGCCTAAATAAAACTCCAAGCCCTAATCTAAAAAATCCAAGCCCTAATCTAAAAACTCCAAGCCCTAATCGCAAAAACTAAAGCCCTAATTTGAAGAACCCAAGCCATAATATGAAAAAATCAGCTGGTTGAGCAAGCGAGCAAGATCTTCAGTTGGTTGTCAATCTGAGAAAATTCCCAAAATAGAACTTGAAGCCCTGTTCTGAAAAACCTAAACCCTAATCACAAATGTCCACCGCCATTTTGTCTCCCAACCAAATCAAACCTTAGAACCTGAAAATTTCACGGTGGAATCCACTAAGTAAGAACCTCCACATCTTGCATTGGATAAAATGGTGTTTGTTCACAACAAAAAGTACTGGGATTTGCCTCCCATTGTGTACCGTAAGTGTTTCTTCCATTTAATTTAGTTATATGGCTTATGATTAGTTTAATAAGTAATGTTAGGTTTGTTCTATTGTTGTTTAGTTGATTTTTAGAAAAAGCCCTAATTTTTAATTGGTGTGGACAATGACTGATATATTAAAGTGAAAATGCTAGTCACCCATTAATTTATAAATCATTTTTAATATTATGGTACTTTTTTAATATTTTATATTATTTGTTCTTTGGAAAACATGTGGGGCTTCTATGCCATGTTGTTAATTATTTTTTGTTTGTTATTGCAGATTCAAGAACTCGTACTATTACTCTAATTTTACATTATGGGGGTTATTTTTGTACATTACCCAATGTTGTCATAAATAGGATTGTGTTTTTATTAGATTTTTGTATTATTAAAAATTAATATTTTTTTGTTATTATTACATTTCATAAATTAAAAAAAGTTATAATAATCAAATCTTTTAAATTTACTAATTTGCCTCTATCAATAAATATGAAGACCAAAATAAGATAAAGGTACTCTTGTTACTAAGACAATTGAGTGAGCAATTGGGTGTACAAGGTACTGAAAAATATTACAGTATTGTTAATAGAGCATTTCAATCCTCAGGTGGTGATAACAATGTCAGATATTGGTGTATGAAGCATGCTTTGGTTAGGGAGATGTATATTTATATAGGTCATGACTTTCCATTAATCCTTAGTGAGCAATATTCATCTAGGATTTGTGGTGCCCCTGGCCACAATGTTGTAACTTGAAAAAAAAAAAAGGAAGTGAAGCAACAAGTTTGGACAATCTCACTTGCCAAATGGATAACATAGTAGCAGAGGATGCATTAGGTGAACAAAATGTTGTACACAAACCACCTAGGAAGAAATTGATGATAAGTTTCTCATCTTCGTTTTTTCAAATTTACATGTTAGTGCATATATCATTATAAAGCTAAGTTTGTATTATGTAGATGAGAAAAAGAAGTCATGCTGCTAATCAGTATGTTGAGTGTACCAGTGATAATATCCAAAATGTAAGTTTATGGATTTTACATATTAATTTTTTTTATATTTCTTTCAATTAGGTGGGAAAAAGAAGTCGTGCTGCAAATTAGATTGTAGAAGGCACTAGTGACAGTATCCAAAATATAAGTTTTATCCAATACATGTTAGTGATTTATTTTCAACAATGTTAATTGGTAGATGAGGCCACCAACTTGTTTTCAAACAGGTGAGGCCACCAATTTTACCACCATAAGATAATTAGTAGATAAAATAGAAGCATATAAAATGGTAGCAAATTTAAGTCAGCTACAAGCAAAACCTCATTTTAATAGGCTCAAATGCCACATACTCCTGGTCCTTCAATGTTTCAGTAGCTACATAAGTCCAAAGAAAATGTGATGCCAAGAAATCTAATCATAGTGGAAAGAGGACATAATTTTTTGGAACTTTCATCTCAACAAAGTCAAACAAGCAGGAAAGGCAACATGGCTATTGGAAAATGAACTGTGAAGTAATACCTATGTACTGGAATGATGTTTTTTATGTGTGTTTGTTGTTGTATATATTTTTGGTCTATTTTGGTGAACAATGAATAGGGCATAAAGTGTTTTGATTGGAGGGATACATGTTTGGTCTGTTTTGGTGAACAATAAAATAGTGCATATATGGTTTTTGGTGGCTAGAAAAATGGCATAGATAATTTTGAAAGACAATGCAATTGTATTTTAATGTAAATGAGTAGAACAAGTTAGCAATGCCCAAGTTGGTAGTTCATTGTTAATGTACTTCATTATAAATGTACTTCAAATTCATTTGGAAATTTGCAATGATTGAATCCATTCTATTTTGAATCATCAGATATGTTGTGATTGATAAAACAGATTAGATTATACACTTGCTTCTTGCAATAATTTCATTCATTTTGTGCTCACAATTCATGATATATTTTACTCCAAACAGGTTATACACTTACAATGAAATCAATAAATTCATTTACTATAATTTGCAATATATACAAACATAATTGAAAACAAAACAAACACAACATAATAAGCTTAAATAGTATACTTGCATTCAAAACATACTAATCCATACCATAGTCAACTTCTACAACAGTATTACTAACTACATTCTAGTTGGTTAGCTAAAATGAAGACTCCTAAGTTACATATTCATAATACCAAAACCAAAATAGTCCATCACTTTATCATACAATATACGAATACTAAAACTACATCAATGAATCATCTTCAAGCTTGGACCTTCAATGCCCTTCACACCACTCCACTTCTCATAAGCTTTGCACATCCAACATAAAAACATAAAAACCAAAGGCATCACAAGCAACAATTTAATCAGTTTTCTGTTGCTGTATTTTAATGTGGTCATGGTAGGCTTGAAAGGCATAAACAAGTCAAAGATAGCCTAAATCATTTCCAAGTTTGTTCGTTATCTAGGATTTCGCCTCAAAGAGTAACCTAGAACACCATAAAATAGCCAATACAACTCATTGGAAGCAAAATCCAACACCAAGTAGCACGCAATTCACAAGATTTCGACACAACATGCTCAATGAAAATTCATTATTCATGACAAAGATCAAATACACACAAAAATTACAATGTTAAAAGACAAACAATCTTTCTTTCCTCTAGACTCTATACAATATCAATTAGGTATCATCATAGGTAATCGGTAATCAAGTTATTTATTCAATCATGAAACAAAAACTCAACTAAGTTTGTCAACAAAGCATGCTTGATCTTGAATTTTGATCACACACAAAATAAAAAAATGACTCAATTTTTCACATAAAATTTAAACACACAAAATACGAGTCCCACCCCCAACTTTAAAATTAATATTGTCTTAAAGAAATAAAGCATATAAGAGTGGGGAAATATGAAACTTCCCTTTCAAATAGATGATGTCCTTGGAGTCCATGGGAGATCCATACATATCACCAAAGAGATGTCCATCTATAAAAGAAAATGAAGCATGAAAGCATATGGCCTAAAGCAGTGAAAGTGAAAACACAAACATAGATAATGACACACAATAGCTAAACATGCCTAAATATAGAAAGGGAACATACTTCAAAAACTAACTAAGAAATTATACAAAAGTAAAGGAAAAAGGGCTTAGGTTGGCTCCCAAGAAGCATTTGGTTTATAATCTTCAGCCCAACTATCTTCTTTACTCATCCTAGATCTAAAAATAAGTATTTATCATGTCATGCCTTTGTGTGCTCTAAGAGTGCAAGTGAACCATCTGGATAGTTAAGGCGAGGATGATCCGAAGTAGCATCAAAAGCCTTTTGGACATCAACAAGTGTATCCCCTATTACCATGAATGGTTTGCAATCATGGTAAAGATATACCTATCTTTTTCCATACTAAAGATGAAAAAATCTCTAGAGCACAAGAATTGGTCACCATTTCCAAGCATATCTTGAGTTACCCTAGTACGCCTTGCTTCATCCAGTATATGCTTCCTAAAATTAAGCAATGAAATTAAATTAGTACTTGCATCTAGATTACATAATGTTATTTTACAAGTAGAGTCTCCAATTGAATAAAGGATAATGTAACTCCCTAAATCAGCAAGCACTTGAGGTAGCTTCTCTTATAAGATGGCATTGCTCTTTTCAATAGTTTCACATTCCTTCAATTGTTGTTGTTATGGGAGGATGTCCTCCTTATCCACCATGTAGTTTGACACAACCTTGCTTTTCTTAAAGAGTTAAGGCAAGAAGTTTTCGATGATGGCTCTTGGGAAGGGCTTGATTAAATTACAACTAGGCCTTCTTCCTCTTCCACAATAGGTATTTGTGTTGTTTATTTTTATCCACTTTTTACCCAATTCATCAACTCTCGAAGGGGATTATAACTCTTCACCACTTATCAAAATATTACATTGCCACGCTCTTCCCCCACTTAATTTACCTCTAATGTGCTAGACAAGTTTTCTCATTGCTCATCAACTAGTATACTAGTCAGCTCACTAAGTTGGGCTTCTAATCTCTGAAGTGATGTTGATGTAGTTTGGAGTCTAGCCTCAGCATTCTTCATAAATTAAGTTAGTAATTCTTCCATATTTAACTCCTTTTGAGGTGCATAAGTGGATTCACACTATGCCATATTGTGTTTATTTGTCCATGAAAAGTTTGGGTAAACTTGCTATCCTTGATTGTATGTGTTGGAGAAAAGAGTGTCATGTTGCTCATTGTAATCCCACATATATTGAGCATGATTGGCCTATGGTGCTGCCCAGGGATTGCTTATTTGGTATTATGTTCTTGCAAGAAAGCCATCGTATGACTCTTGCATTGCAAAGGATGTATAATTAGTATGTGTTGAAAATCTTTATAGACAAGGCATTGATTTGGGCGGTTACTACTTCAAGGGGATCTACTTCATGACTTCCAGAAGTCTCCACAGACATGGAACATTTGGTTGGCTAATAATGTGTATACATTGCCATCGCATCCAATAAAGGGCCTCCAAAATAAACAAACAAAACAACAAAAGTAAACTAGACCAAAATAACAAAAATGAAAGAGAGAAAGCAAAAATAAAGCAAGCAAAATTGTTAAACTATAGTTAGATAGTGAACTTTGATATCACACAAAACACACTCTCCGACAACGACTCCAAAAACTTGGTGACCCTAAAATAATTAGTACAAACCACAACTGCATGGTGTCAACAAGTAATAAAGAGTAAGTAGAGTATCATATCCGTAGAGAGTGTGTGTGTGAGTACCAAATATAGATTACTATACTATATTTGACTGAACAATTATAGTGGTGAATGAATTAAAATGCAATAACTTCTAAGTTAACAAAATTAACTAAAACCCAAGGAGATTAGGGGATTGAATTCAATACTAAGAAAAGTCAAGGCATTGGATTATTATTTTATTCTATTGTGAATTATTATATGTTAGTGATTAAGATTGATATTGAATTATGTGACAACGAGAACTCCAATTTCATGTGATACTGTTTTCCAAGATGTACCACACCTATTACTAGAAAGCAAATAGTATATTCCTATACAAGTTTATCTATCCAATAATGTATTAGACTTTGTGATTTCCTCTAGCTTTCGACATTCAAATCTTTGTCTACTGCGTGTGCTAACTCTTATATTTCTATAGTGACCTAGCCCATGACATACACTACACGGGCACTTACTACGACACTATCTTCTGGTATCAATCATAATAACAAGGTTCATTTCAAAATTGACAAAGTTTTAAGAAGCATTAAAAATATAGTGCATACTCATCACAAATTAATAATTATCCACATCACAGACAAGTTAAATCACAACTTCATAGAAATGACTTTCCAAGCCTTAACAAAAGTGAATTTGTTCATATTGAAATTAAGCAAGCACCAAGTGTTTCACAACATCATGATTCTTACAAATTTCTCAAACTAAACAAATGGAAAGAAGAAATTAAAGTATAAGATTACAACTACTAAGTGATTCTTAACTTCTTTTTCAAAATCTTCAATGCTCAGTGAAGCTCCTTCTCTTCTTGTCTTCAAATCCCAATCTCCTTGGTGAATGGGTAATGGGTGTGTGAATTTTATGTAGAGTGTGTGTAGGTGGTGAATTATGTATTGAATAATGTATGATATGATCTATGAATTTAATATATATCAACTGTGTGTGTATAGTATATCTATCAAGAGGAACACATGGGGAGTGATGTGTAGGTATATCTAATGTGTATCTATCATAAAAGATGCCAAAATTTGCCTCCGATCGCTATTTGTCGCAACTGCAAGTAAAAGGAATCAATTTTATTACACGGACAGCGCCTATGTGCTAACTACTCTATTTTCATTTAGCTTTGGTGCCTAGGCACAATGACCTTAGTTTTTTTTGGTGCCTAAGTGCGGTTGCTATAGTGTTTCTCCTTCACTTTAGTGCTTTGACACTATTTAGCCTCTGTTAACAAGTTTTTGATCTCTTTCTAGGATGAAATGACTTTTTGTGTCTTCATAGAAATTATAGCCCTTTCTATTATATTTCTTTAGTCACTTGAATTAGATATATATCATATTTTTAGAGAATGTTATGCCAAAAACACGATGACTGCCATATCTAAATATTTTAGTGCATTTTTAACTATTTAACTGACTTTTTCTCTTTGAAATCAATTGAATAGAAATTTATTCCCAAAATACAAAAATAGCTGCAATGGAACCGTGTCAATGAAATTTGGCCCAAAAATGCTTGTTTCAACTTCGTTTTGGCTAATTTTCAATTACTTATTCTCAAACTCCTATCACAAACAAAACATTAATAAAAACCTAATATTAACAAGAACAAAGCAAGGAATACATAAAGGAATTGATACAAAATATGTAAAAATAGGCACTTATCAACTCCATTCCTTGTTCTTAGTCCCTATACATAATTATCACAAAATAAGGTACAATTGTATCGATTATAAGACAAAAATATGTGTAATTGTGCTCATGGAGGTGTCGAAAATGTCACACTTCTAGAGCCTATTATTTTTTCAAAACCATGATGTAGGCATGAATTCAACAAATCTTTAAATATTTTCCAACATTCAAAGAAAGCTTCATTAGGATTTTGAGAAACCTTTTGAATTTGTCTTTTCAAAGTATTGGTTTTATGAGTTGGAAAGATCTTTTGCAAAAATTCAGCTTGTATTTCTTGACAAGTGCCAACTGAACTGCGTTTTAAAGAATTAAGCAAAGTTTTTGCTTTATCTTTTAAAGAAAAGGGAAATAATTTGAGCTTATCGATCTCATTTATGTAAGTTTGATTATCAAAAGTGGTACATACTTCATCAAATTCTTTTAGATGCAAGTAAGAGCTTTCAGAGTCTAAACTATGGAAATTAAAAAGTAAAGGAATCATACTTGGTTTGAATCGAAAGTTATTTGCATTAAGAGGAAAAATAAAAAAAGGAGGAGAAGAATTTTGAGGAGGTTCCAAGTAATTATGTATGGTACGCACCTGTTGATTTCTCATTTTCATCCTTGATACTTTTATTTTCAACTATGGTGGAAGTGTGTGGAGGTGACTCAAATAAATTTTCAAACAAAGTTTCAGAATTATTTATAACCAAATAACGAGAATTATGACATTTGAACATATAACCATAAAGAAATCAAACACACAATATTTTATAAAGGGAAAATGTTTACAAACCTGAATAATTACCTTGTCTTCCCCAGCAACTGCACCAAAAACTTGCTACAACTTTAAGATTTCAAACCATAGTGCCTTCCCCAGCAACTATGCCAAAAACTTGCTATAACTTTAAGGTTTCAAACCCTAGTGCAGGTTGTGTCAAATAATAAATTTCTCATTGGTCTATTTATAGGGAACTTGTTTGAAGTTTTTTGGATTATATTTTTTAAATATTGGGCTTTATGTGGTTTAGAATTTAAATAAAAAATTAAGCTATAACTAAAAAATTAAAGTAATAAAAGTACTAAGGATTAGGGATTCACTCTTGAGTTTTGGATGGATGAATGATTATTTAGTATTCAATATACCTCTTAAATACTATTATTGGAATTTGTATACAATGAAGGTTTCAATGAAAATATGTTATCAAATAGCTCATGTATTAAGGTGATCATGATATTATCTTACTGTCTGTAAATTATTTCTCAATGCTAACACTTGTTTATGGGATTAAGTATTTCTGCACACCTTTGTTTAAAATAAATCAAGATTTCATGTTAGCAATCGGTACTGCAGAACCAGACATTTAGCTAAATGAACCCAAACATTTGTTGTGCGATTAGTAAGATATAAATCAAGAATCATCATTAATCAAGGAGGGTTTTAATGCCAAAACTTATTTATATGATTATGTATTTATGCACACCTTTGTCTGCAACAAATCAAGGTTTCATGTTAGTAGTCGGTATAGTAGAACTAGACATTTAGCTAAATGAACCTAAGCATTTGTTTATGTCATTAGTAATACATAAATTAAGAATCACCACTAAACAAAGAAGGTTTTATCAAAAAATTAAAATAATAATACAACACACTTAAATATTATATACCTATTTAACCATTCCTCTTCCTCTATCAATAAGTTCACCCTTTCTCTTTAGCCAAATGATATTTTGAAAGATATAATCAAAGTAGAAAAGACTAAAATAGAAGAGAAACTGGAAAAGACATTTATATTACTATTAGAAAACTTAGCCTAAAGAAAGAAAATAATAAAACTTTATTTCCCCACTCTAAGCTTTTTTTGTGTTTCTTGAATGACATTCAAGAGGCCCTATTTATAGTAGAAGAGTACCTAAATTGGTATCTCCAAATTCACTCCATATGCACCCTAAATTTACTTCAAATGTGCTTTAAATTAACATGTCATACTTAGATCTGAATTTTGTCACATATTTTTCTCCATGCAATCAGTTGATTTTGGGAAAGTAGTCAACATTAAAGTTGGAGATGTTTCTATTAGCTTTTTTTATACAACTTGAATCACTTGATTCTAATCACAAGGGAGAAAGTTATGCTTGATTTAAAGAGATGTATTTGCATAGATAGGTTTCTTCCAATACAAATATTTAGATGGGTTTTTTACTTTTATCAAGGCAAAATTGGGTTGAGTTTCCAATAACAACATTATAGTTCTATTTCTTGTCTTTCAAATGCCATAAGATTCAGGTATGGGGATTTTTATCGTGGATCTATTCCCAAAATACAAAAATTGCTCAAGTTTGGAAATTTGGTAATTTCGAGTTTATTGCAAGTCTAATAATCACTTGCAAAGTCCAAGTGATTCCTTGCATATATTTTGATCTGCACATGATGGACTTAGGCAAAAATGGCCCTCATCTTTGAATTGGGATGCTTCTTTGATCCAATAAAATATTATCTCCCAACTTGCCCATGAAACGTGTTGTTTTCTTTGGTTTCATTTTGCCTCTTTTTGATCTTTTTTTTGTTTATTAATTCCCTCACATAAAACATTAATAACAACTCAATACAACCAAGAACAAAACAAGGAAAATATAAATGATTTGATATAAAAATATATCAAAATATGCACTTATCAATATTTATTGATGCTTAATTGCCTCTATCATTGAGGTGACATATTTTGTCACTTTATTGGATCAAATTATGATTTTAGTTTTAACTTTTGCTCTCATCAAGCTACACTTATCTTTTTCCAACATTCACCCTAGTTGGTTTATATTGGTCAGCATCAGTGACAAGTGCAACTGAGTTAGGTGATTATTGTCGAAAATATGTTACTAATATTTGTAAGTCAACTCAAAAATCGACTTTAGCACAACTAGAACTTTTTACTTATGAGCGAGCTCATATCACAAAATAGAGCTCAAACTCCTTAAGTAAATCATCGTATTTGCAATTTAATCAAATTAAAGTGCAAACTTTTTACTTGATCCAATAGTATGTTGTCAACGTCTAAATCATGATAATATTGAGCAACTTGAATTCTTATGTTTGTAGTTTAAAGAAACTAAACCGCAAACTTTACTCTTAGTCCACTACAATATTGTCAGTATTTAAGTCACGAGAATATTAGAACATAACTTGTCCATCTTTGATGCTCAATTGGCTTAAAAATTTTAATTTGGTAAGTTTGGTCTAAGACTTCTAAGTTATTTGCACAAAAACAAAGATACTACTCTAATATTTTATTCTAAAACCAAGTAAATACTTTATTATTCCTTTATACTCAGCAAAATTATAAATTTCATAACTCAGGTTAGTAATAAAAAAATCATAATAAAAATTGAAAAAATATTGACATTCTCCCACTAATTTAAAAGCATAATAAAAAAATCACTGATCATTGAATAAAATAATAATTTGTCCACATATATCATGTATATAATTATGTAATACGAATAATAAAGTTTAGCCCCATATGGGCCACATTGATATTTTGTGCATCATGTTGAGATAATTTTGACCCATGGTGGTAAAATAAAAAATATTCTAGTAAAATTAATGATATATGGCCTCCCAAATATGGGCTCAAGCTACATGCCTCTAAAATAATTACATTGATTAATGATCTACAACATCAATCTACTCAAAAATAAACAATAAGGATACCAAATTACCACCATCACCTCAAATTATCTCCCACAAAAATATGCTATAATATAAAGCAATAAACATTCAACTTAAATTGCATCAAAAAATAACTACATAAAATAATGCAATTAATAAAACATGCAACTCATGTAGAGCATATTAATCACATAATATTTTTTTGCACGCATCCTAATGCGCAAAAATATTTTCGCATGCACCTTATGAGCAAAAACAATTTTACATGCACCCTAATGCACAAAATAAATTTTGGCATGAAAAGTTTTGATCTATAAAATTATTTTGGCATGCATCGTAGTGCGCAAAAATATTTTAATCAATTAGAATTAATCCAACAAATTTGTAAACCATATTTTCTAAAGGGTAAAAAAAAAATCAAATCAAAAAGCTCTTTAAAACACCAAAGTTAAGAAAGGAACTATTCTGCCCACTTGGCAAGATTTTTATTTATTTATTATGTTTTTTGGAATTTTGAATTTTCAAAAAAAAAATTCAGCCAAATAAGTCCTTAGCCACGCCAGGCTACTCACAAGTCGTTGGCTAGGAGCATTGGCTGGACTAGAGCCACTAGCTCAACCAAGCCGTTGGCTCCTCTTCTCTTTTTTTTTTTTGGGTTTTTCACAACCATAACAACTTGGCAGCCATGTGTGTGCCACTTGGGTGCCAGTAAGGTACCAGCTCACCGTCTACCACATCATCACTCCGACGCTAGCGACTTTTCTAGTGAAAATTTAAAAAATTCTTATCTCACTTATTTGAAGTTAGCTTTTGACGAAATATATATGGTTTCGAACCTCTTTTCATGATCTACAATATAACATAAAAAAATTGTAATAAAATAGCAAACAATAAATCCAAATTTGAGAACCAAAGTAAATGTGTCTCAAACTGTAATTCAAATTTTCTTTGAAAACGCTTATCCATTTTTTACCAAAATTTAACCATGTGATCTACATATTAAGATATATGTATTGTAAAAAAATTGTGGGATTTATTTTTGCATTTTAGAAAATCATTTTTAAGCATAAAATCATATTCATGAATTCAATCATTTAAAATAGTGAGAACGAGCACCCTATTGGCTCTGATACCACTGAAAGCAAATAAACAGTAATGAGAATCACATATTCATGTAATTAAGTGGATTGGGTATTATCAAACACAGCAAAATTGTTGTTCCCATGTTCAAGAATCGAGAGTCATCCATGGTGTCGATATGCTATGGTCTATTTACTAAGATCATCATAGAATATTAATGCGTGCATGATCAAGTGTACAGATGGCTAATGTCCTACTAGATGCATGCCAATGGGACCCTCCAATAAGTCTATTGGAATTGGCTCTATATTTTATCTCCCATATTTTTATTTAAAATATTTTACTTTCTCGATCTAATTCATGAATTTTGGATCAAGCTCGTCTATAAGCCCTATTTTGATTGAATCACAAATGTCTTCAAGAGTCATTCCCTCAAATCCACCATCAACCTGTCTTTTTCATTGATGGTGAATAACTACTAGAGTTAGTCACACATTTACACACCTTAAATCCCTAGAGTTCTATGGTGGTGCTCCAAGAAAGATAGAGAGATAAACTATATAGAGAGAAAAATATGGAGATAGTATACATGCTCAACATAAAATCAAATAGTAAGTAAAATACTACACTTTCAAAAATCGGCTAATCATAGCATTAGATTAGGAAGTTTAGCTCATAAAAACCATAATGAAATTGAAATAACACAAGTTAAGCATTTTAAATCAAGAATCTAATCAAGAAAAAGTGAACAAAACTAGATATGAGAAAAGAATAAGAAATCTATTAAGACACTAAGTATGTCTGCAGAAATATATCATCCTATTTTTTCTTCTCTGTTTCTCTCCTTTTTTCTCACTTATTTTCCGAAGCCAGACTCACTTCTACCCTCCGGTTGATGCTCATGTCCCCCTTTTATAGCCAAGCCCATGCTCCATTTTTTTCTTATTTTAATTTATTTTCTAAGACAATAAGTCACATGCTGAAATCTGCCAATTGATCTGCCTTCTTTCTTCAACTGCTTTTTCCCTTTGTTAATGGCTGAATTTGCTGTTATGGTCTTGCACAAATCTATAGCTCTATATGTTAACTTTCATTTTCAGCTAGATTTACCTAATCCTAATCACTAGGGAGAAATTTATGCTAAATTTAGTGATATGTGTCTGAACAGAGAGATTCCTTCCAATGCACACATTTTCATAAATTTTCTCCTTTTATCAAGGTTTAATTGAGTTGAGCTTCTAATGGTAAAGTTGTAACTCTCTATCTTAGCTTTCCAATGGATTAAGATTCAATTGAAAGGGATTTTGAGCAACAAGTTATGTCCAAAATATTAAACTTGCCCAAGTCTATAAATACCCCAAATCCAAATTTCCAACCATTACATGCATAGCCCATGTAGTTTCTTGCATATTTTGATTTACACAAGATGGACTTTGGCGGAAATGGCTATTTTTTTTTAATTGTGATGCTTCTTTGATCCAATAAAAAATTATCTCCAAATTTGCTCCTACAAAATATTTTTACTACATGAAGTGCAATATTAAACAAATGGTAGACAAAATTGCATTAAATTTGTGTTGTTAGGGCATAAAACTATATCAAATTATGTACTTATCAATTACCCTCAAACTTATCATTTGCTCATCCTCGAACAAAATTATAAATAAAACTAAACACAAGTTCATAATTTGATCATGAATAATTCATCTTGATTTTCCAAAATATGCTTCAACAAATTAAATTTTTTCAATAATCTAGAAATCAGTCAATCGCTAATCAAGTAACACTATAAAAGTCATGCCAAATTTATCTTGTCATGAAATCTGAAAGTGTGTGTGTGCATAGTCAATTTCAAAATTTATGTGTGCTTTTTAGTTCGAATCATGTAAACCAATTAATCTCTTGATCTATTGAAGAAGTTTTGAGCATTTTTTTCATACACCTTCTCCACTAATATAGACACTCACAAATTTAGATCAATAAGACTTCAATAAGCTTGTAATGTAAAGCCTAAGTGTTGGCTATAGAAAAAGGGAAAGGATAAAGTAAAACAAGAGATCATAATGTGTTGCATTTTAAAGTCTCACTCCCCTTCTTACTTTCTCATTCTTCACTTTTTTTTCTTTTAGGATTCAAATTTTTTTTTATCTTTTTCAATTCTTTTCTTCTCTCTTTTTTTTATGAATCCCAAAACTTTATTTCATGTTCTTTTGCTTTTACAATCCCCAAACTTGTTCCTTTTGATCTTCACAAGTTGTGATGAATTCTTTTCACATCTTTCATTCTCATACACCCAATTGTATTTTTATTTCCATGCCCAAAATGTCTCCACATGATTTCCATACAAATCATGCACAGTATGTTACACATCAGGCTCTCTTACGGACAACAATTGGTTTTTTAGGCAACAAATGGTAGGTAAAATGAGCTAAAAGAAACGAAGTTGAATTGGGGTCATTCATATGCATTGCATATGCCATTCTTTGCAAAAAGGCCCAATGGGGAGTCAAGTGATAATAATGTTAACATGGTAATCACAAAAGGCATAAACGAGTCAAAGAGGGTCCTAATCATTTGCTAATTATCTAGGATTTCTCCCTAAAGAGTAATCAAGAAAGTTCTAGAACACTTCATGTTGATGAAAGTATATCATTGGATGCATAATCCTTCACCAAGCAACATATAATTCACAAGATCTTGACATAATATGCTCAACGAAAAATTCATCAATCATGACAAAGATCAACTTAACACAAAAATCACCATGTTATAAAACTAGCAATCTTCCTTCTTACTAGACTAAACAATACCAATTAAGATTCATGATAAGCTATTAGTCATCAAGATAAATCATTCAATCTCGACTATGTATTCAAAAAAGTTTGACAACAAAAATATGTTTGCTCTCAGACTTTCATCACACATCATATCAATTACACATAATTCATCCACAAAAAATCAAGAGAAATTAGCTCCAAATTTCCCACCCCAAAACTTAATTGCAACAACGTCCTCAATGTTGAAATAATAAAGAACATAAGATGGAAAGAAAAACTCTATTTTTAGTAGATCAACAGCTTGAATCATTTGGAGTCCATGTAAAGTTCATGCACCACGAAGAAAATGAGAACCTACAACTATAAAGAGAAGAACAAAGGAAAACTAGCACAAACAATACAAAAACAAGAATAATGGATAAACAAATAACTAAAGTAAAAGATAGAGAAAAGTAGTTCTAAGTTATAGTCCTTAGTATGACTTTATAATTTTTATGGGGATTCGGCGAGATAGATTGTGGACTTGTGATAGTTAACGCCAACCCCCAAGTAGTGCTTCAATCTCTACCCATTGACCTTGAAAGTGGTATTTTCCAAAGTGGAAACCTCAATGACTCCTAAAGGAAAGACTTTTATCACCGTGAATGACCCCAACACTCTAGATTTCAAGTTGCCCAGAAACAGTCTCAACCTTGAGTTGTACAAAAGCACATAATCTCCCTCGACAAACTCCCTCTTTGCACTGCATTTGTCATGCCAACGTTTGGTCCTTTCTTTATAAAGCTTGGCATTTTCGTATGCCTGGTGTTGAAATTCTACCATCTCATTCAATTGCAACAACTTGCATATAAAAGTTAGAGAATTTGATAGCCCAATATGCATGATATTCAAGCTCAACAAGTAGATGACATGCTTTACCACAAACTGAGCTATATTGAGACATGCCAATAGGTGTTTTAAATATAGTTCTATAAGCCCATGAAGCATCAACAAGTTATAAAGACCAATCTTTCCTAGACATACTTACTATTTTTTCTAAAATTCTTTTTAGCTCCCAAGTCGACACTTGAACTTACCCACTTGTTTGAGGGTGGTTGGGGGTAGCAATTTTATGAGTGACACCATATCTGCTCAAAATATTTTCAAATTGTTCATTGCAAAATTGTGTGCCACCATCACTAATGATTGCTCTATGGGTGCCAAATCTAGTGAAAATATGTTTCTTCAAGAATCTAACAACAACCTTAGCATCATAGTGCACAATGCCTCAACCCACTTAGACACATAATCTACTAAAACAAGTATGTATCTATTGGAGCAAGAAATAGAAAATAGCAATTGAAATCAATACCCCACACATCAAATAATTCACATTCAAGTATGTTGTTTAAGGGCAATTCATGTTTCCTAGAAATGCTACCTATTTTTGGAACCTTTCACGTGAAGCAACATAAAAGTATGCATCTTTAAATAAAGTAGGCCAATGAAAATAAGATTTGAGTACCTTTACCACTATTTTTGTAGGACCAAAGTGACACCTAGCTCCCAATCATGATAATGGTGCAAAATAGATTGCATATCTTCTTCTGGCACACGTCGCACAATATTATTAGCACAAACATTAAACAAAATGGGCTCCTCCCACACATAATATTTGACATCGGATAAGAACTTTTTCTTTTGATAAAAAGAACGATTAGGGGAAAGGGCTCCTGTTACAACATAGTTAGCAAATTTGGCAAAGCAATAAGGTGATGTAATGGCAGACAATTGTTCGTCTAGAAATTTTTCAACAATGTTAAGATACTCTATCCTAGATAAGTGATCCACTACAACATTCTCCATACCTTTCTTATCTCTAATTTCAAGGTCAAATTCTTGCAACAAAAGAACTATCTAATTATCCTTAGTTTTGCATCTTTCTTTACAAGAAAATATTTAAGTGCAAACAATCACTTTTGCAAAAACAAGATATGAACGAAACTTATCGAATACAATCACTAGAAGTTATTTTTCAGTTATGGCATAATTTTGTTACGCTTTTCAAAGTACGACTAGCATAGTAAATAGTATGAAATATCTTATTCTTTCTTTGCCCAAGCACTGCCCCTAATAGCTATATTGCTTGCATCACACATAAGTTCAAAGGGCAGTCGGGTGCCACCATGTTGGGTGAAGTGATTAGCTTCTTCTTCAATGTCTTGAATGCCTGAAAGCAATCATCATTAAAATCAAATGGGGCATCTTTAACCAAAAGATTTTAAAGAGGTTTAGCAATTTGAGAAAAATCCTTAGTAAATCGGTGATAGAACCTGGCATGTCCTAAAAAGCTCCTCACTCCTTTCAATGATGTTGGTGGAGGTAATTTCTCAATTACATCCACATTAGCCTGATCTACCTCAATCCCCTTATGGGAGATTTTTGTGGCCAAGCACTATTCCCTCTTGCACCATAAAATGGCAATTTTCCCAATTCAAAATAAGATTTATCTCTTCACACCTAGCCAACACCAAGTCAAGATTAGCTAACCATGCATCAAAATAAGATCTAAACAGAGAAAAATAATCCATGAAAATTTAAGAAATTTTTCAGCCATGTCATGAAAAATTGCCATCATGCATCTTTGAAAAGTAGTAGGTACATTGCACAAACCAAATGGCATAAAGTAGCAGATGCATTGTACAAACCAAATGGCATTCTCCTAAATGAAAATGTTCCATAAGGACAAGTAAAGTGGTTTTCTCTTTATCCTACCTAAATATCTATCAAGAGAGCAATAAAATTCAAAACCCGCAAGCTTCTCCAACATTTGATCAATGAAGGGTAAGGGGAAATGGTCTTTTCGAGCTGCATAATTCAAATTCCTATAGTCCATGCAAACTCTCTATCCAGTAACTGTTCTAGTGTGTATCAATTCATTATTATCATTTTGTACAACAATCATACCTCTCTTTTTTGGCATACATTAAACTGGGTTCACCTATGCACTATCATAGATAAGATATATATTACCTGTATCAAGAAGCTTGATGGCCTCAACTTTTACCACCTATTGCATCATTGGATTCAATCTTCTTTATGGTTGCACCAAGGGCTTATAACTTTTCTTCAACAAGATTTTATGCATGTAAATAGAGGAAAAAATTCACTTTTTGTTGGCTATCTTCCATGTAAAATCTTTCTTGTGTTCTCGGAGGAATCTTAGGAGCTTCTCTTCCATCTGACCTATCAAAGAAGAAGAAATGATAATAGGTAAAGAATTTGCATTATCTAGATAAACATGTTGCATTTGCAATAGAAAAGGTTTAATTTCAAGAGTAGAAGGCTCCAATGGAAGGCCTTTGTCGCATGGTGGAGGCATATCTAAGACTTCAAATTTTGTAGGAGCACTCCTTTTTGTAAGGAGGGTTAGCCTTCAAGATTGCAATAACAACCCTCATGTTCTCATCATCTTTCTCCTCTTTCTTTGCAAGCACCAAACAAGCCTCCAATTCATCTTTAAACCTATTCTCTTGCAAGCAGTGCTAAAAGGACAACTACATAAATTTTAAACACTTATGTTCATTAATCCAATGCTTCATGGCCTTTAAAACATTGAAAATCACTTACTTATCCCCTACTCTAAGTATTAACCTTTCTAATTATATATCAGTCAATGCCTTACCCGTTACTAGGACTGGTCTACCTAGAATAAGAGGTATGTCCACATCCTCCTCTATGTCTAAAATAAGAAAATCAACTAGAAATATGAGTTTATCTACCTTGACAAGTACATCTTCAATGATACCTCTAAGATATTTGATAGAGCAGTCAGCTACTCGCAAAGTACCATGGTAGGCTTTGCTCCCCAAGTCTAAGTTTTCTAAAAACAATCATAGGCATAAGATTAATACTTAGACCTAGATCACATAAAACTTTAGAAAATGAAATTGGACTAAGGGTGAAAGGTATAGTAAAACTCCCTAGATCTTTTAGTTTTTGAGGAAGTTTGTTTTGAACAATAGTTGAGCACTCCTTAGATAAGTTAACCATTTTATGCTCCTCCAATTTTCTTTTGTTGAATAAGATTTCTTTCAAGAAATATGCATAACTATGTATTTGAAGAAAAGCATCAACAAATGGAATGTTAATATGCAATTTCTTGAAACCTTCTAAAAATATAGCAAATTGCATGTCTAATTTATACTTTTTCATATCTAAAGTAAAAGGATAAGGGATACTTATAACCTTGGATAGTTCAACTGAAGTAGATGAAGTGCTTGGTCCAGTGATAAGTTTGTCCTCATTCACTTGACTTTCAACCTCTTCTCCACTCCTTAATGTCATTGGCCTTCACATGCTCTTTAGGATTCCTTTCGGTGTCACTAGGTAGTGCACCTTGAGTTCTGTCAAAAATCATATTTGCCAATTGCCCTACTTGAGTCTCTAAAATTTGGATTGATGCCTCTTGATTTTGGAATCTTGTTTCGATAATTGATATGTAGTTGGTCATAAGAACCTACAAACTTGGCTTTTTTTTCTAGAGATGGAAATCTCAATGGTGATGGTTTTACCATATTTGAATTGTTACTTCAGGAATCAACAGACTTGTTGAAGGAGATGCATTAAACATGGAGATTATTCCTAACCCAAAGGTATCACTTTTGTTACTAGTAGGGGTTATTAAAATGTAGCTATCTTTTTTATCAAGTCAATTTACATTCTAGGAAGTGGATGGGGTCAAAGTACTTCAACTTGAGACTGCTGCAGGGGCTGCAATAAGGGTGCACAACCATCTATCTCTTTGAAATTTTCCATTTTGATCCTGTGTTGTTGCTTTGGCTAGTGATCGCTTACCTCCTTGAAACTGATGACATTATTCTCCCCTCTGTGTCCATACACACATCAATTAGTTCTTTGATCATGCTATTGGAATTAATGTTCCCTGGTCTTGATTTCTTCCTATAAAGGCAACTTCAGATTTGCTTCTAGTCCAAGTAAGTTTATGTATGATGTCAAAATTCGCTTATCGGGAAAAATATCTGATGTTGGTTAACAAATGGAAACCAACTAAACCATTTATTTTATAGTCTGATCTCTACACCTTGTCTGATGGCTTTGTAATCCAGAACCCAGCAAGGGCCAATCCTACCAATCCTTCCATTGATTTGGGACTTGAATTTAAGAAGTTTGCGATTCATCCTGGCTATTATCTGTATTAGATTGGTGGAGCTCTCTATTTAGGAAACTAACTAGTGACCTTTATGTACAGGTTGCCAACTTCTTAAGTCGATTCAAGTCTATCCCCAGCATCGTTGACTTGGATAGCTTGAAAGTGTCTGGTGATGTTTGGTTTGGAGCTGGTGTTACTCTAAAGGTACTATGATATTCCTTTGAATTTCTATTCATCATTTTTAGCAACTTTATGGCTTTAAGCTTCTACAATTTTTGAAATTTTGATTTACCTTTTTTACTATTACTTACCTTTCAGGGTAAAGTGACCATTGCTGCTAAACCTGGTCTAATGTTGGAAATCCCTGATGGAGCTATTATTGCTAACAAGGTAGCATGCTAGAGCTTTGTTTGTTAAAATGAATTGAATTTACAAAATGATATTTTTGCTTACTTCTATTTAACTTGTATCTAGGAAATCAATGGTCCTGAAGATATATAATAAAAGAGTTACTTCTCTTAATGACAAGGAGAGTTTCTCAAAAACAATAAGTTGTTTTTGGTTGTAATATGTTTGGTTTGAACATGAGAAAATAAATGCGATTTCCTTTTTATAAATTTTTGCTACAGAATAACCACTAGAAGGCAAGTTTGTCATGTAAAGGTTACTGAGCTTCATTTTTGTTCCAGTAGCTTGATTTGTTGCTTTCAAGTTCTTCTTATAGGGAATATTATTTAATTGTAAAAGTTCTTATAGCCCAGTATACACCATGTGTTGGGTGGAGCTACTATAGAAGTGATTGCTGGAGTTCTGTTAATGGTGCACTACATGAGGTATAGAATGATTGCTTCGGATGCAATACAAGAGGTAGGGAATGAATGGGATTATATGTGTTAGAGTAAGGGTTGCTTTGTTGCCTTTGAAAATTACCAACAAAATTAGCTTGCTTAAATGATTGTGAAAAAGGATTTACCACCTGACATTTAGTGCTAAAATGGCCTCTCCAAATAATTCACATGCGATACTTTGCATTTTCATGGCCAAGGCGCTCATATTGTTAATTTTTTTGTTGAGTGCCTCAATTTGAGAGGTGAGGGCTATAAATATGTCCACATGATGCACACCAACAGCCTTTTGCCAACAGTTTGATCAGATTGCCACATATAGCTATTAGAGTCCATCTCATCCAGTAATTCAAAAGCTTATTTCAGTGTTCTTCTCATAATGGTACCTCCTACTGCTATAGTAACCTTTGAAGTGGGAGATAAACCATTATAGAATGTTTGTACCTATAACCCTATAAGAAGACCATGATGTGAGCATTTCCTTAGCATGCCCTTGAATCTTTACCAAGCCCATACAATATCTCCATGTCAAACTATGTAAAAGTAGATATATCATTTCGCATCTTAGCTGTTTTAGAAGAGGAAAATACTTAGCTAAAAAGCATTGGGCTATAGCCTCCTAAGTAGAGATGGAACTGACAGGCAACAAATTTAACCAACACTTTACTTTATCTCATAAAGAGAAAGGGAAGAGCTTTAACATTGTTGCATCATCTGTTACACCATTGGGTTTAAATGTATCATAAACCTCAAGAAAGTTTACGATATGTGTGTTTGTATCATCACTCAGTAGGCCACCAAATTGGAGTGATGTTTGAATTATTTAGATAATGGTCGATTTGATCTCGAATGTGTTGGCTTGAATGACAAGCCTCTAAATGCTCGAAGCGATACCATTAATGGATAGCTTGGCATAATCTAACAAAGAGTGTGTGCTTGCATCTTGCTCGTTATTTTTATACCTTCTTTTTCTTTTCTATTCAACTCATGAAATGTTTTATCAATTTCAGGATTGTATGACATGAGATCTTGACAACTAGAACGAGTCACACACTAAATGTGAAACTGCAAAACAAAACTTACAAAAAAAAACTAAAAAATGAAGATAGATATTAAGAACTAAAAAATACTGCGAAATAAAAATAATATACTAAAATTAGTTTTGATGTAAACTTAGAAAGAGTGGATTTCAATATTGTTTAAAACACAATCCTCAGCAACGGCGCCAAAAACTAATGTTGTTCAAAACTAACTTACTAGCAAGTATACTAGTCAAGTAATAAAGAGTGAATACTATGGATTGTCGTACCCAAGGGATTATGTAAAACAAATACTAAAGGAATAATTTTTCCTAACTTTCTTTAGAAGATCAAATATGATGGATGAATATTTGAATAATGAATATTGAAGAATACAATGAAGTATGTAGGGAAAAAGACAATTTAAAGTAAAGGCTAAGGCATAGGTTCACTGATTCCCTTAAATGCCTTATTCCACTTACTAGGGTTACAAGAAATTTTCTTTTCATGTGACAATGAAATTTTCAAAGTTAATCAATATTCTTTATCAAGAGATATAAATTCTACCAATACCTAACAATCTACTATATCTCTATATAGATTTAATTAGATAAGAGTACCTTACCTATCCATGAAATCCACTAGCTTTCAACAAACATTATGTCTATGACCATTGCATGTATTAGTTCATATATCTCTATATTCAATTAATCCATGGCATGTATTATTAGAACACTCATTGCAACATTGCCTCTCGGTCTCAATTACAATGAAACAAAAGATGGCCATATTTCTAATAGCATTAAGATCATAATACATGCTCAACATAAAAATCTTATTTTTTGTCACTTATTTTCTGAAGCTAGACACCCTTCTACCGTCTGCTGATACTCATCTCCCCTTTTATATCCAAGTCCATGCTCCAATTTTTTCTTATTTTAATTTATTTTTTAAGACAAGAAGTCACATGTAAAAATCTGCCAATTGATTTGCTTATCTATTTTGACTGCTTTTGCCCTTTGTTAACGGCTGAATTAGATGTTATGGTCTTCTACAAATTTATAGCCCTATATGTTACTTTGATTTTCACTGCGTTCACCTAATTACAATCATTAGGGAGAAATTTAAGCTTGATTTATTGAGATGTGTCTGAATAGAGAGATTCCTTCCAATGCAGATAATTTAACAATTTTTCTAGTTTTATCAAGGTTGAATTAGGTTGAGCTTCCAATGGAAAAGTTGTATTCCTTTATCTTCACTTTCCAATGGATCAAGATTCAATTGGAAAGGGATTTTGAGCAGTGAGTTATGTCCAACATATGAAACTTGACTAAGTCTGGAAATACCCCAAATCCAAATTTCCAACCATCACATACTTAGCCCACATGCTTTCTTTCATATTTTGATTTACACATGATGGAATTTTGCAAAAAATGGCCATTTTCTTCCAATTGTAATGCTTCTTTGATCCAATTAAAAATTATCTCCCAATTTACTCCTACAAAATACTTTTACAACATGAAGTGTAATATTGAACAAATGGTAGATAAAATTGCATTAAATATGTGATGTTAGGGGCATAAACCTATGTTAAATTATTGTTGAATTGGTAAATAGTAGGAAGATGAAAAATCATCTATCCCACATTGGAAATTGAAAGAATGGAGACCACTTTATTTAGTCCAAACTGGACACTTGGGTTTGGGCCCTAAAGGGTGCTAATAGTTTTTAGAAGGGGAAGGACTTACATTCTTATAGCTTCGGACCAAAGCCCACACATGTGTGCGGCCTCGGCTTGGGCTTGGGCTTGGGCTTTGGTTGGTCCAAACACTGCATATATATTTTTATACAAAGTAAGTTTAGAATTTTTTTAAAAATTTTAATTTATTTTCTTCCAATTAGTATGTGACAAGTGGTATAGCTCGATGAATGACATATGGCAACTAACTAGTCAGCACATCGACCCAGGACACCCAAATTATGTATGTGATGCATGTTTTAAATTTTATTTTCCACTACATTTAGGAATCCTGTGGTTTTCCAAACCCAATAGATTCATGTGTTTAGTTCATTATGTAGAATACCATGAATTGCATGTGAGATAGAAATATACTTACATGATTTGTGTAGTCTGTTTAAGATCTATAGAATCCAATGAATTATTATTGTTTAATTCATATAGAAATATAGTGGGTTAGCAAAAAATAATATTTTCAATAGACCTTGGGAGAGATTAGTAAATAAATTAGGGATTCTCGACTATCAACTCCAAAATAAATTAGGATTAATAAGATAGAGTGTTAATATAGACTAATTATGTTGAAATCATAAACTCATTGAATTTCATCTTTAGTTGCTTTTGAGTAATTGTTAGTATTAATTTTACTTTCGTTCATAATCAAGAATTCCAACCTTTCGTTTGTTTATCTAAAATTAGAGTAAACACAATTTCAATACCTAGTAACTTACAGTTCTCGTAGGAACGATATTCATTCATTATTTTGTTACTTGTTTACGATAATATGTACTGGTGTTCATAAAATTTGCAGCAGCAAACATGATTGAAAAATGGCGATGACTGGACAGATATGCTTATGTATTTGCATTAATAGAGGATCCACATGTGCCCTTTCTCCTAGTCAATTCTGTTCTATCAATTAGAGGTTGATGGGCTATGCATTAAAACAAATTGATAGCCATAAATATAATTCAGACTTTAATCAGATTATACCTGATGCTTTTGTTCGATGAAGAGGATGTTGAAATAACTAGAGTTGTCAGCAATCATAAACTTTTTTTAATTCAAAAAACCCTGTACCAAGTTTGAATTTGCCAAGAGATCATATATGAAGGAAATTGTGGGGACTATATCTGACCCTATAGAGCTAATTTTTCACAAGCTCTCTTCTATTCTCTCCAAGAAATTATTTATTGCTTTCTCATAGTCTTTTGATCAATTTTCTTTCACCCTAGTTAAATTAAGAGTTAGTCAAACACCTAAGTAAATAAAGATTTACTTTGTTCCATAAACCTATAGAAACACATTAGGTAGGAATCACCAAATATAAGATTACTAGCATAGGCTTTATTATGAGTAGGTTTCTGAGGTGTGGATACATGCTAAGAGGATCAACACTCAGGGATCTTGGCAAATTCAACCTTGGTATTGGGTTTTTGGAATTCAAGAGTTTGTGAGTGCCAATGACTTGAGTTATTTTAATGTTATCTTCATCAAATGAAAGCATCAGTGAAGCTCATCATGGACCGAACTATGTCAAGTAAGGTTTGGCCCCATTGTTGGGCTACCCTATTAAGTTATGGGATGCTAGATGAAGTCCAATAAGAGAGAATTCCATTTTCTCATAGGTAATAAATGAACACACTGCTCAAGTACCCCACTCCTCTTCAGATTAAAGAATCTTGATACTTTGCCCAGTTTGATTCTCTACCTCATGCTTGAATTTTTTGAACTTTTGTAAGGCTTCAAACTTATATCTCAGGAGATACACATACCCAAACATATAATAATTATCGTACAATGTAATGAAGTAAGAATGGTTCCCTCGAGCATTAACACTTAGTGGTCTACATACATCTAAGTGGATCAAATCCAATCGATCAATGGCTTACTTTACTTGTCTTTTAATTGGTGATTTGGTTATATTTTTGTTAAGGCAAGATTCACATATTGGCATTTCTTGAAAGTCCCTAAGGTCAAGTAATTGTGCCATAATGTGGACTCTCTTCTTAGAGATATAACCTAATCTAGTATGCCACATGTCGAGATTTGATTATCAAATTTTTGTTTATTGCTTTGTTGAATATATAAGATAGAATTGTGGGGTTGAATAGTGTATAAATCATTTTGCCAATATTTTCACATATAATGAAGAAAAATCTACCTAAATGGAACAACTTCCATCTTCTATAAAAAAACTAAAAACATTCTCTATCTAAAATTAGAATAGAGATAATGTTCGTTATTAATTAGGGAACATAAAAAAAATTATTTAAAACTATTCAATTTCCATCGCCTAATGCTAAGTGGACATCCCCTATGGCTAATGCGGTAACATTTGTTCCATTCCCCAGTTGATGGGTTGTCATTTCTTCACTTAGCTCCTTACTTCTTGTCATCACCTACTACACAAAGAACATACCTTCAGCATTCTAGCGAGATGCAAGGGACTCTTTGCAGTTCTTTCTGTAATGCCTCGATTTGCTATAATTGTAGCTTTTTTCATTGGCTTTGGGGCCCTTCTTCACCCCACCACCTACCTTTAGCTTCTTCTTAGAAAAATGCTTCACCTTCCCTTTCATAGACTTAGTAGTCTTTGATTGGGATGATGACCAAATAAGCATTATAGGCTTATCCTTTTTAGTGGTGGACTCGATCATCTTCAACATGTTAACAAGTTTAGGGAGACTAATCTCCATCTTGTGTATGTTGAAGTTAACCATGAAGGAGTTGAATAAGTTAGGAAGAGACTACAGAATTAGATCCAAATAGAGTTAGTTATTTATAATAACTCCCAAGGATTCTAGTGTTTCGATGAAACTTATCATCTTCAGTCCATGTTCATAAGTCGAAGAGCCCTCAGTTATACGACATATGAAAAGCTCTTTTGATACAAAGTACCTTATTACCTCTGTGTTCACCATACAACTCTTGTAGGTAAAGTAGGATATCGATAGCTTGTGCCATACCTCTTGTTGTCATTGTAGCATATTTGATATAGATGCTAATATGTTGCACCTAGCTTTCATATGATCATCCACTTGCTTGCGATGTTTGGCAAGCTCCTCATCAGTGACATTCGTTGGAGGTTTCAATGGAGGACATAAGTGTTCATGAAATATTTTTTGAACCGTAAATGCATGGTGTTAAGTTTTAATATAACAGTGAGTTGAGTATCGTATCTACAGGGATTGTAATAAAAAATTGCATAAAGTACAGTAGTTCAAGTAGTCCTAATTTTATCTAGAAAATTGAGTGATAGGTAAACAAAGTAAAGTAAGATAAAAAAACAATGACATAATTAAAGTTCTTAGAAGCAATATAACAAACATCTTATGAGCAAGATATTCTAAAGAAATGACTCACCGAATTTTTACCTATGTTATTCTTTCTAAAATATGTCAATTCAAGTCAACAACACATGTAAGTTAAGAATTCTTAAGCTCATCAATTTCCTCTTTTGAGTGCCAAATTGACTATAAGTTCCAACATAAATTTTGATATTTCTATAAAAATTAAAGAATAAAACTCTACAAAAGTTCAATGAATTCTTCTTCAAAACATCAGAGATTTCATAAGCTTCTCAACTCTATCATTCCTAGGTTGTATTATCCTTATGATCATGTATAATCTTCCCTCTCTCGAGTGTTGAATGTTATATATCAAACAATCTCAATTAGTGATCAAATAATCATGATGCAATACTAAACAAGATAACACAAACAAGATGAATAACTTGAACTAATATTATTTAAAATTCAATTTAGGATCAAATAAGGTTACATCATCCTTTAGAAAGAAAAGTTTAATTCATCATGGATGAATGCAACTTTCAAAATAAATAAGAAAGAACATGAAAATTGTTCACCAATTTGTGAAGTGGGAGGAATGGTTGAAGTTCTCCTTGTCTCTAAGAATACCCTGTTTTGATTTGCAGAAATTGAATGGGTCTTATCTCTAAGCACCTAATGGCCTCCTTTGTTTCCAAGAACCAACCATCCCCCCCCCCTTGGTTGATGCTAACCATCCTTTTTAAACTTCTCAAAAATGATTAATAACCCTGAAATCCTTCCACTTTTATTCACTTTTCTTCAAAAGAAACCTAAAATCCTTCCCCTTTTCTTGACTTTTTCTCCTTTGTCTCACCACCAATTTAGTGTATCCCACTAGAGCATCACATGGGTAATAATGCATAGGTGCATCTCATGTGTATATATCATTAAATTGCCAAAATTCATGATCCATCGCCGCTTGTCACCAAAAAAATGCATCAACATCTTTTTTGTTGGAAGGGCAGTGCTTAGGCATAGAATAACGATAGCTAGGCATTGTGTATTCTGTCTTAGAAGCCTCAGATGGCGCCTAGGTGCTATGTTTTGGCACCTAAGCACCGTTGTTGTTGCCTTTTCGTCATTCACTTCCGTACTTTGGCATTGTTCATCCCCATGCAACTGGTTTTTTGCCCTTTTTATAGATTGAATTGGCTTCTAATGTCTTGTAATAAATTGTAGTGTCTTGGCTTTTCATAGGCACTTAAATCAAATCAATATGACATTTTTAGAGAGAGGTATGCCTAAAATACCAAGATGTAACATACCAGGAAGTTTCAGTCTAGTGCTATCCATTGAACTTGTATGTTCTAAATCAAATCGAAAGAATTGAATTTCATGGTAAGCATAAAAGTTGTAGATCTATCTGTATATTTCTAATGGATCAAGAATCAAGTTAATATGATATTAGGTCAGAGAGTTATGATTGAAATATAATAACTTCCATCAGTAGCACCATAATTCAGATTTTTTTAATATTTCAACCAAGTTTTTGGTTTCTTTCCATTTTCTTCTCTCTTTTTCCATTACCTAAAAGATTTCAAACTAAATGCTAAAAATTAACAAAAATACTTGAAAAAAAATCAAATGTTAATCAAAACACATATGAATTATTGGTACAAAACCAACTTATCAAATACCACCATACTTTACCTTTTGCTCGTCCTCGAGGAAAACTCAAAATCAGACAATCATAAACTCATACTTTGATCATGAATTACTAAACTTGATCAACCAATTTAAATGCCTCATCAATCTTAATTGCACATGAATCCAAAGGTTAGTCACAAAGCTAGTCGAATGACACTACAAAACTTGTGCTTCATCAATCTAATCATGAATTCAAAACGTGTGTGTGTGTGTGTGAAGTGTCAAGCTCAAGTTCCATGCATGCATTTTAGGTATTAATTTCACAACCAATGATTCTCATGATCGAAGTAGAGAAGTTCTAGGTATTCTATAAGCTTGCTTTTCATACAAATTCTCCACTAATATAGACATTTGCAAACTTGGATCAAAAGGACTTCAATAAGCTTATAACGTAAGGCCTATGTATTAGCCTACAAAGAAAGATAGGAATAAACAATATAAGAGAGCATAAAGCATTGTACATGGAATCTCATTCTCCTCATTTCTTTTCTCTTTCCCAATTCTCTTCATTTCTTTGTTCTTTTTGTGATTCATTTTTTTTTTTTTTTCAACAACTTTTTTTCTTTTCTTCTCTTTTTTTTTTAATCCTAATGCTTCATTTATTGTTCTTTTCCTTTTACAACCCCCAAACTTGTTTCTTTTCACAACATTTTGCAAATTTTCCCTGCTCATATACCTAAATACATTTATCCATGCCCTCAACATGTCTCCATATGACCCCTTAATAAGATTGCGCACAAAATATCACACCGTAAGCTCTCTTAGGGACAATCAATAGTTTTTTGGGCTGTAAAGGTTAGGTATAGTGAGCTTCAAAAAATAAAGTCAAATGGTGGTCATTCATATACATTACACATGTCATTCTTTGAAAAAGAGCTCAAAGAGGTAACTAGTGAATAAAAGTGTAATCATGGTAGGCTTGAAAGGCACAAATGAGTCAAAGATGGCCTAAATCATTTCCAAGTTTGCTAATTATCTAAAATTTCACCTCAAAAAGTAATCAAGAAAGTTCTAGAACACTAGAAAATGATAATACAACTCATTGGAAGCAAAATCCAACACCAAGTAGCACACAATTCACAAGATTTCGATATAATGTGCTCAATAAAAGTTCATCATTCATGATAAGAATCAAATACACACAAGAGTCGCCATATTACAAGACTAGCAAACTTTCTTTCCTCTAGACTCTTTAAAATATCAATTAGGTATCATCATAGGCAATTGGTAATTAAGTTATTCACTTAATCACAAAACATGAACTTAACTAAGTTTGTCAACAAAGCATGCTTGCTCTTGGACTCTCATAGCTCAACATGGGTAATTCAAATTGAAAAATTCAGCTTAATTTTTCGTATAAAGCTCGAACACAAAAAATACAAGTTCCACCCCTAAGTTTAAAATTAACATTGTCCTCAATGTTTAAAGAATTAAAGCACATAAGAGGTGCAAATAAGAAACTCCCCTTCTCAATAGATGATGCACTTGGAGTTCATGGAAGATCCACATATATCACTAAGGAGACATCCAATGCATATGGGTTAAAGCAATGAAAGTGAGAACACAAACATAGATAAAGAAATGTAATAGCTAAACATGCTTAAATATAGAAAATGAATATATCTCATAAACTAACTAGGAAATTATTTAAAAAGCAAAAGAAAATAGGGCTTTGGTTATCTCACAAGAAGCGTTTGGCTTATAGTCGTTAACCTGACTATCTTCCTTACTCATCCCAGATCTAAAAATAAGTATTTGTCATGCCACATCTTTGTGTGCTCTAAGAGTGTAGGTAATCCTTTCGAATAGGCAAGGCGAGGATGATCCGGAGTAGCATCAAAGGCCATTTGAACATCAATAAGTGTATCCCCTGTTACTGCGAATGGTCTTCCAAACCTAGTGAAGATGTACCTATCTTTTTCCATATTATAAATGAAAAAATCTATAGAGCACAAGAATTGGTCACCATTCTCAAGCATATCTTGAGTCACCCTAGTAGGCCTTACTTCATCTAGTGTATGCTTTCTAAAATTAAACAATGAAATTGAATTTGTGCTTGCATCTAGATCACATAATGCTATTTCACAAGTAGAGTTTCCAATTGAATAAGGATAATGAAACTCCCTAAATTAGTAAACACCTAAGGTGGCTTCTCTTACAAGGTGGCATTGCACTTTTTAGTAGCTTCGCACTCCTCCATTTGTTTTGGTTGGATGGCTTAGAAATGCTCTCTTGGATTGATTTTCGTATCACTTGGAAAGTTTTCTTTATGTTTTGAGATTAATTTCAGTAGCATGTTGTCCAATTTGATGTTCTATTGATTTTATTTGGGCTCCTAAACTTGAAGCTAGCTGCCCCAATTGAGTCTCAATGTTGTCTATCTTTGCTTCATTCTTATTCAATCGGGCTCCTGTTTTGCCAATGAAAGTGCTTAGAAAATCCTCCAATGATGCCTTTTTCTCACTTTTGGTTTCCATAAATGAAGTGCTAGTGGATGCTATGGAATCCATTCCTTGAGAAACTCATAAGAAGTCCAAGCTGCAAATTGGTTAGAAAGAGAAGAAATTTGTGCAGCTAGTTGTCTAAATAAATCTACTTCAAGAACATCGGCAAACTTTTTAATGGAATACCTCTTGGAAGGCCATTGATAGCTATTAGCAGCCATCTCCTCAAGACTCATATCCTTACGAATACAAATACATGTAACCCAATGCAAGGCAAGACATCATCAAAATATGGACAAAAATAAAAACAATCTAGACTAAAATCATGACTAAGTCAAAATAATATTAATGCAGTTATGATAAAATAATCATTGACAATGGTGCCAAAAACTTTTTCGTGAAATATTTTGCGAACCGCAAGTGCACGATATTATTTCAATATAATAGTGAGTTGAGTATTGTATCTATAGAGATTATAATAAAAAATTACATTAAGTATAGAAATTCAAATAGTTCTAATCTTATCTATAAAATCGAGTGATGATTGGTAAACAAAGTAAAGTAAGATAAAAAAAAATAAAGACAAGAGTGAAGTTCTTAGAAGCAATATGACAAACACCTTATGAGTAAGATATTCTAAAGGAATGGCTCACCTAATTTTCACCTATGTTCTTCCTTCCAAAATATATCAATTCAAGTCAACAACACATGTAAGTTAAGAATTCCTAAGTTCAATAATTTCCTCTCTTGAGTGCCGAATTAACTATGAGTTCCAACATGAATTTCGATATCTCTATAAAAATTCAAGAATAAAACTTTATAAAAATTTAATGAATTATTCTTCAACACTTCAAAGGTTTCATAAGCTAACAACTCTATGATTCTTAGGTTGTATTATCCTTATCATCATGTATAATCTTCTCTCTCTTGAGTGTCGAATCTTATACATCAAACAATCTCAATTAGTGATCAAATAGTCAAGATACAATACTAAACAAGATAACACAAAGAAGATGAATAACTTGAACTAATATTGTTTGAAATTCAAAGCATAGGATCAAATAAGGTTACATCATCCTCTAGAAAGAATTATTTAGTTCATCATGGATGAATGCAACTTCACGAAATAAATACGAAATAACATGAAAATTGTTCACCAATTTGTGAAGTGTGAGGAATGGGGGAGGAATGGTTGAACCAACCCCCCCTCTCCCTTTGGTTGATGCTAATCATTCTTTTTAAACTTCTCAAAAATGATTCTTTCCCCAAGAATCTTCCAAAATAACCTTGAAACCCTTCCACTTTTCTTGGTTTTTCTACAAAAGAAACCTGAAATTCTTTCCCTTTTTTAGCTTTTTCTCCTTTTTCTCACCACTAATTTAGTATATCCCACTAGAGCATCACTTGGGTAATGATGTAGGTGTATCTCATGTGTATATCTCATAAAAATGCCAAAAATCGTGATTCATTGCCACTTGTCACCAAAAAAATGCATCAGCATCTTTTTTTATTTGAAATGTAACACCTAGGTCTGGAATAACGGTGCCTAGGTGCTGTGTATTCTATCCTGGAAGCCTCAGATGGCACCTAGGTGCTCTGTTTTGGCACCTAGATGTCGTTGCTGCTGTCTTTTCCTCCTTCACTTCAGTACTTTTACACTATTTAGCCCCTCGCAACTAGTTTTTGACCTTTTTCTAGGATGAATTGGCTTTTGATATCTGTTAATGAATTATAGATCTATGTATTGGATTTACATAGACACTTGAATCAACTCAATATGACATCTGTAGAGAGAGTTATGCCTAAAGTACCAAGATGTAATATACTAGGAAGTTTCAATCCAGTACTATCCATTGAACTCAATTGTTCTTACTCAAATCAAAAGAATTAGATTTTGTGGTAAACATAAACATTGTAGATCCATATTTTTCTTTCCAATGGATCAAGAATCAAGTTAATATGATATTAGATCACAGAGTTATGATGGAAATACAAAAATTGCCATCAATAGCACTACAATTCAGATTCTTCAACATTTCAACCAAGTTTTTGGTTTTCTTCCATTTTCTTCTCCTTTTTCCATTACCTATAGTATTTCAAACTAAATGCATAAAAAGTAACTAAAATACTTGAAAACAAACTAAATATTAATCAAAATACATATGAATTATTGGTATAAACCCAACTTATCAATAAATGCTTTTTTTTGGATTCAAAGAGAATTTGAAGGTTCCTAGCCAATCGATAAAATTGGGACCAATGAGTTTTTGGTGTCCAAGATAGATGAAAGTGGATTTTTATCCATTGTTTCTTCAAAATTATAAGAAGTAGAAAATAAGCATTCATTCAACTAAGCATTCATTTAGAAAAAGGTCTTTTAGTCGCCCACTATTTTATTTGAATTCTATTACCCTTATAATGGAACTTTTAGAAATCCAATTTCTTAGAGGGTTTAAAGTCCAATTGATTTTTTCCAACACTCTAATGTTATGAGCCCATATGAAAAATGCAAAAGGTAGGCAACATATTGCCCATTGCTCACTGCGCAACCTATAACATATTTTACTTTATCTTTCCCATATGTCCTAATCCTATGAGCCCATATGGTAATTAATATCAAATGTGACCCATCAAAACATCCATGTGAGTGAAACCCCTAAATGTCCCACACTTGTGGACAACATTTATATACCTCACTCCATGGGCATTACTCTGCTAAGTGGTCATCACAACTTTCCTCACTTAGCACATCCCATGACTAGTGGCCAATATACTAAGCTTAGTAGCTTATCACATGTCACAACTTTTTGATGGAAGGTATAGATAATTAGGCCTCGCCCAATATTTCCTATTTACATTTGATATAAACCTTCAAGATTTAAAACCTAAGGTTTTAAACTTGAAGAAAATTCAAGTGAGGGAAATGCGTAGGTTTGTTTGACTTGAAGGGTGTCATCTTATGATTATCTTGGTTAATGTTATATATCCTAATGATTGCAAGAAAAATAGGGCATCATAAGAAAAAATGATCCCTCCAAGACTTACGCATATAGTGTAGGCTTAAAAGGAGAATGTCTTGTTCCATGGGCAATAGTGTGGAGACACTAGTGCATGTATGCGAGTGCTTGTTGGAAAATAAGTACACTGAACTATCCTGCCTAAAAATTTACAATTGGAAATATTCTATTATCAAATGGGAGTTTTCACATTATGATAATGCAAGAATTAGTCATTGGACTTGAGGTACTATTATTACCTTGTGCATGACATGTTGCACTTTGATGTGTTTTCCTATTGCATTACAATCGCAAGGTGTTTACATTGGGTGTAACATCTTAATTATGGAGGTTAATGAGTGGCCAATAATGGGTCTGTCATCTATCTAAATGAATAGGTGAATCTCCTATATATTTCACTATACTCGACTCCAAAATCCTTGGCCAACATTAAATATAAATTACACGAGCATTTTTTTAATTATTCATCAACTAGTTAAGCTACTAGGAGTGGATGCATAGTTATTAAGCTGTTGGGGGTTCGACTAATAATACAAGCATCTACCCTCTAAAGCAATCCACACTTTAAGCAAGAACATGAAATCAAAACTCTACTAGCAATTCTGATTCTTTTGGAATGTGTCAGGTGAATATCAATTCTTAATATCAACTTGTGATAGAAGAGTTGAATACTTTTAATTAAAAGATAGAATTCTTTTATTGGAAGAAAAGATGGAGAAGAGAAAAAAAAATTCTCTCTTTTTATATGAGATGGCCAAAAATGTAAAGGATTAATTACCCTCAAATTTTTGGCCCTTTTAGTTTTAATAGTAGTGGTTGAAAATTCCAAGAGTCTCGTCTTGGTATTTTCGTCTCTTTTATTAGTTGGAGGATTTTTGGTTGATCTCAAGATCTCCCAAAAATCTCCAACTTTATCTCTTGTATCTTTCAAATATACGTGGGGATATTTTATCTAATTTAATTAGATATTTCCAACAACATCAAATCTTGAACTCCATCTTCTTCCAACAACTCTTGTGGGCCTCTCCAAATAGGTCATTTGAATTGAACTTGGACTCTTAATTAAATCTAGTAATTAATCCGATTAATTGATTAAGCCCAAGTTCAATTAATTAATTCTATCTATGCCACCTAATCAAATTAAACCCAATTAAATAATATAATTACTTAATTGAGTAAATTAATTAAACTATTAAATTAATTTTTAGACTACACAATTAATTGTTCTAATCAAATAATTGCTCCACTCCAATTGGGTTTTCTAATCTTATTAGGCCCAACTAAATAATTTAATTATTTAATTGAAATTCAACTCCTTGAATTAATTTAAGTCCTAACTAATTATCTCCATTAATTAATTGGATCCAACCCCGTGGATCAATTCTTAAGTTAGAAATGTTCCATCCCAAATTATTTGTGATCCTTTATGTTTACAACTAAGCTAGTAGTGGACTTGCAATATTTGCAGCTTATAAATAACAATTATTCCACTTAGAATTAAATCCTTAATTCCAAGAACCTCACAAGTCATGGGAAACAATTAGCAAATATATCACGATGATCTAGTGTAGGTGAATTAGCAAGTGAACTTATTTTAATTACGAGTGTCATACATGTAGATTCCTTATGTCAATTAATCTCTCAATTGAGTCTACGGTATGGATTATAAGTCAAAACACTAATTGACACAATAACTATGATTCTGTTTTAAGTTGTAATGACACATTATGAATTGTTAGAAAACTCGGCCTAACATTCATTCCACCTTAGCTAATAACTTTTGAATTATGACCAATTTAAACATAAACGATTCACTTGTTTTGTAGATAAGTGACAGGTAAGGATCCATCACCTATCTAGATGAATAGGTGAATCTCCTATGTGTTCCACTGTACTTGACTCTAAAATCCTTGGCCAAGGTTGGATGAAAATTAGACGTGGGGTTTTCTAATTATTCATCATTGAGTCAAGCTACTAGGAATGGAAACATAGTTATTGAACTAATGGGGTTTCGACTTAACATCCATGCCTTAGGCTCAATCAGGAGATTAGATGACAGAAAGACTGTACTTGCATGGTATTCATAATTGAAATAGGTTCGCACATTCACCTTAGACTAGGAGTCATGATGCATTGCTAGATGCTTCCCAATTAATGAGTTAATTTCAAGAGAATTAATTAATTGGATTAATTAATCAGAACAATTAATTGTTCAACTAAGTCACATGAGTTGTGAGCCCACGGCTAGTTTAAATTGAACCTAAGGGGTCACACACAAAACTTGGACAAGTCAATTTCTAGCCTAGAAATTAATCCAAGTGCTGTATTAAATTAATTAATATGATTAATTAATAGGGTTAAATTAATTCAAGTGTAAAATTAATTCAATTAATTAATTAGATTAATTGAATGGACCTAATTGGATTAGGAAGCCCAATTGGAATATTTAATTAATTGATTTGATCTATTAAGTGAGATGGGCCTAATTAATTAAATGAATTAATTTAATTGATTGGATCAATTAAAGTAGAGCCTAATTGATTACTAAGGCCTAACCCCATTAGGTGTGGGCTTGTAGGAAGCCCATTAGGAAATTGGATTGATAATCCAATTCCTAGAGGAAGTTGAATTGAAAATTCAATTTCTAAGAGGTAATAAGGAAAAAGGAAAGTCCTTATGGGATAAGGAAACTTACCAAAAGAGTTGTAGATAAAAAAGGAAGAAGAGTCCTATATGGAAAGGACTTGTGGTTGCCTTTATTGACAATCTTCTTGGATATTTTTATGGGGATTTTAATTGCAAATTTTTGTGAAAAAAAAATAGTTTTTTTTCATCCCCAAAAATTCGAGAGATTGCTAATTTGGTGAAATTACAACATTATGTGTAGTTGGAAGATATGGTACACATGGCTATCAAAATTGAGAACCAACTCAAAAGGAAGGGCAACAATATATGGCAAAACCTGTAACACCCTAATTACTACACAACTATATATATAATATAATTTAACATGATAGAACCTGTGTGAATGCATGGAATATTTTTTTTTTGTAACACTTTAAGAAAAGATAAATCACTTCTTATATGCACAACCTTGTTTAAAATACTCTTACACATAATGTATATAGCAGGATCATTATTTATATAAAAGCATAACATCCACAACAACCATAATATTTACATACTTATTTATAGTAAAGTTTTAAAAGTGAAATATAGTACCAGTCTAAAAATATAATACAACAGACTCAAAATATAACAAGCCAACAAAATAGCTCAATAGGTCGTCATCCATGTACACATTCCCTTAGACACCTGCAGGAGCTCCAACAGCCGTCCAGCCAGTAAAAGATACTTCAAGTGTCGTCGTACTCACCTCCAATGCATAAACTATATGAGTTAATGTTCAGTAAGTAAAGATTATACATGACAAAGAATAATCCACAATATCAAGTCATGCATCTCAAAATGCTATGCCCACAATGCAATTTTATGCATCAAAATATTTCTCTCAAAATTATTTCTTTCTTGGGCCCCTGACCAACGCTATTATCCCATGCACCGAAAAAGAGCTCTGTACACTGCCATAATCCAATGGTCAATAATCATATAAGCATGCAAATCCATGCATACTCATATGCATGCAAATCCATGCATAAAACTATGCAAATCCATGTATGCTTCGGTGCACTAGTAGTGGTTAGCAAAATATTTTCCTTTCTTAGGATCATGCCATGCAATGCAAAATCTATCACAATGCTCGTATATGATGCATGCACATACCAATGCCCATGTATGTCTGCTCAATGGACATAAATGATTGTAATGTGTGTCCTTTTCTTTGCACATATGATCTATGGTATTACATATAAATCACATATTTACTATGTCTATGCATTGTAGTTGCAAATGAATCTTTACTTACCTTTCACTTGGTTGGTGGCTTAGTCTAGATTTATTAATTGTTCCCCTTCAATCTTAGATGTAAAATAGCCTGTAATATTACCAACATCAAGTACCATTCCCAATTTGGAAAGTTGAAAGCATAAAATATCATACTAAGACCTTAAACACCAAGCTATCTAAGTTTTACAAATTAGAACTCAATCTAGTCCCTCCAATACCTCAATTTCTCATCTTAGATGCATGTAAACATCATATAATTGAATTATAACTCTAATATCATGTACCTAATTGTTAACACTCAACAACAACATGTGTAGGTTGAAATATGCTAAGTTATCAAATGGGACAGATTCACATTTTCATATTTACTTGCTGTCCTATTTAATTGCATGAAAATTTTGACATCCCTAAACATATCCAATCACTCCCAAATTTTTACCTCACTTAGATATAAATGTAACCATATCATAGAATTGCTAAAACTCATGGATATAGCTTCCCAAGTTCAGCTCTCTTCACAACATACTAAAACAGATTGTTTTCCTACTGTGACAGTTTTGCACACTTCATGACATTAATTGTTTTGGCATCCTTACGTATATTCGATCTCTCCCAAATTTTTACCACTCTTATATAACATATACACAGAGACAACCAGGTTATATTATTTCCAAAACTAATGGATTTAGCTCCCCTAATTCAGTCTCCTTCACAGCACACCAAAATAGATTTTGCTACTTTGGCAGTTTAAGTGTTTCTCCAATATCATTCTCTATTTCAATTTCTAACCGATCAAAATTCATTCCAATACTCTTAAATCATATATAAACATGTAATATGATGATAATTACAGGTCTTATTCAACATACCATACACTTTTGAAGCCTAAAACACAAGAATACAGCAAGGTGACAGTTTATAGCACAAGTGTTTTCTATAAAATATTTCCAACCACAAACCCTTTCTTTATGCATCAAAGCCTATCTAATAACATCCTAACATATTTATAAATAATATTCAAAGCTTAATAAGCCAATAAACCTCAAAATAAATCTAAAAGTCATGCCAAACCCGTAGCTTAAGCTCACCTTGCACAGTTTTCTACTTTAACTTGGTTATTTCTCCTTCCCTTTGCTTGTTTTGCCTCCTTTTTCGGTTGGAATCACTTAGGACCTATTTAGAGATCTTTTTCCATATATTTAGAAGCTGAAATGGTTCAGAAGAAGGTTCAAGCTGTTGCTGTTAGCTTAAGAGCAAAGAATAGGTTGAGGTGCTAGCTTGATAAGTCTAAGCATGAGGTAGCATAAGCTTGAGGTGGCATGTAATGGTATAATCTGATTTTCTTCCTTATCTTGCAGCCCTAATATTGTGTGTCTCACATATTCTTATTTGGTTGCAGCCTATCCTCATCACCATTCATTCCCGTAGCTAATTTCTATGTCCGTTCATTAGGTTCTTCACTCGAAAAATCATCAATTCTTGCCTGATTGATAAGTTTGTGCACCGATAGTGTTACAAGCCTATGAACCTAGTTATATAACATTTAAATTATAGTATTGTATGTCTAGTTATCCCAAGTGTATGATTTAAATATACATATAATATTAAAATTCATAATTGAACCGACTCCCTTTCTATAAACTTTTCGGTGACACCTTTCGAACTCCTAAGGTTACCACGTGTAACCTAGCACTATTCACTATATTGATACCTAAATTTCTTCTTATCTCAATACAAAATCAACCACTTAGGTTAGGGGATTCGATAATAAATATCGTACGAGAGCTTCAAATATTAAGTTTAATGGTTAACAATGCCGTATAAAATAAAATAAATTATATGATGTCATACCAATGAAAATAGTACATAATTAATATGTAATGCATAAATCATATCTGGCCATGTGAGTAGTAAAAGGCTCGGGTATCACATCCTCCCCTCCTTATAAACATTTCGTCCCCGAAATTTCACTTACCGAAAAAATTTAGGATACTTAGTTCTCATTTTGTCCTCCCTTTCCCAAGTGGCCTCTTCTACCAATTGGTTTCTCCATAACACTTTAACCAATGGAATCTGTTTATTTCTTAACTGCTTCACTTCTCGTAACAAAATCTATACAGGCTTTTCTTCGTAGCTCAAATCTGCCTTTAATTCCACTAGTTCATTCTTCAGAATGTGAGAGAGATTAGCAATATATTTCCTCAGCATAGACACATGAAATACATTGTGTGTTTGGGACATAGATGTTGACAGATCCAATTTGTAAGAAATATTACCAATTCTTTCAATCATCGGGAATGGGCTAATATATCAAGGACTCAATTTTCCTTTCTTCCCAAATCGCATGATGCCCTTCATTGGTGCTACTTTTAAAAATACTTGATCTCCTATCGCAAACTCCAACGCCCTTCTTTGTCAATTTGCATAACTTTTCTGTTGATTTTGGGCACTTTGCATGTCATCTCTTGAATCATACCTGGGCCTAAAAGTTTCTTCTCACCAACTTCATTTTAGTATATCGGAGACCTGCACTTTTTACCATACAATGCTTCATAGGGAGCCATTCCAATACTAGTTTGATAGCTGTTGTTGTATGCAAACTCCACTAAAGGTAGGAATTTACTTCACTGGCCTTGGAAGTCTAATATATAAGCTCTGAGCATATCCTCCAATGTTTATATTGTTCGTTCAGATTGCCCATCCGTCAGAGGATGATATGTTGTACTGAATGATAATTATGTTCCCAAAGCTTTATATAAACTCCTCCAAAAAGCAGACAAAAATCTTGAATCTCTATCAGAAACTATAGACAATGGCACTCCATGAAGTCTGACAATCTTCTGAACGTATAATTGGGCAAAGCAATCCATGGTTAGTTATGCCATTTGGATTAACTAATGAACCTAGTACTTTCATGCGATTAATGAACCATGTTTTGCATACATTCATAGGTAGATTTCTTATTGTTTATTTTGATGATATTCTCATTTGTAGCAAAAACTTGGAAGATCATGTTGTGCATTTAAATTTAATTTTGGATGTACTTAAAAAAAGAGTAGTTATTTGCTAACTTGAAGAAGTGCAACTTTTGCACCGATAAGCTTGTGTTTCTTGGTTTTGTTATGAGTGCACAAGGAATGCAAGTTGATGCACAGAAGATCCGCGCAATTCAGGAGTGGCTGAGTCCCACGAGTGTAGGTAATGTTCGTATTTTTCGTGGACTCACTAGTTTTTATAGGAGGTTCGTAAAGGACTTTAGTAGTGTCACTGCACTGCTTACTAAAGTCATCAAGAAGAACATTGGATTCAAATAGAGTGATGAGCAAGAAGCATTCCAATTGATCAAGGAGAAATTAACCCATGCTCCTTACTTGCTTTGCATGATTTTATTAAAATGTTTGAAATTGAATGTGATGCTTCAAGTATAGGTATAGGTATAAGCATAGTTCCTATGAAAGGAGGAAGACCAATTGCATATTTCAATGAGAAATTAAGTGTGGCAGCCTTAAACTACCCTACTTATGATAAAAAACTAGATGTATTGATACGAGCATTGGAGACATGGCTACACTACCATTGGCCTAAAGAGTTTGTGATTCACACTGATCATGAGTCCTTGAAGCATTTGAAGGGCCAACACAAGTTGAATAGGGGGCATGCATGTTGGGTGGAATTCATTGAGACATTTCCATATGTCATCCGATACAAGCAAGGTAAAGAAAACATCATTGCATATACACTATCTCAAAGGTACATATTAATTTCTACTCTTGATGCAAAATTGCTTGGTTTTGAGCATATTAAAGAGTTGTATCCTTTAGACCATGATTTTTGTGAGGAGTTTTGGGCTTGTAAGAAAAACACAGTGGGTAAGTTATTTGGGCATGAGTGTTTCTTGTTTTGGGAGAATAAGTTGTGTGTGTTGAATTGCTCTTTATGTGATTTGTTAATTAAAGAATCCCATATTGGAGGGTTAATGGGACACTTTGAGTTGCTAAGAGTTTAACTGTTTTGCAAGAACACTTCTATTAGCCACACATGAAGAGAGATGTTGGGAGAATGTGTGGTAGATGCGTCACATGTAGGTAAGCAAAGTCCCGGGTACAACCTCATAGTTTGTACACCACCCTTTTCCCTCCGAAATGAACCTTGGATTGATATTTCGATAGACTTTGTACTAAGCTTGCCCAGGTCTAAACATGGTAGAGATTCAATTTTTGTGGTTGTGGATAGATTTTCTAAGATCGCACATTTGATTCCACGTCACAAAACTGATGATGCTTCACATGTTGCTGATTTGTTCTTTAGAGAGATTGTAAGATTACATGGCATGCCTAGAACAATTATTTCAGATAGAGATGCTAAGTTCTTGAGTTACTTTTGGAAGACTTTGTGGTGTAAGTTGGGAACTAAGTTGTTGTTTTCTACTACTTGTCACCCACAAACTGATGCTCAAATTGAAGTAGTGAATAGGACTTTGTCTACTCTGTTGAGGGCTATTATTAAAAAGAACATCAAGACATGGGAAGAATGTTTGCCACACGTAGAGTTTGCTTATAACCATACTATTCATTCTGCTACTAAGTTTTGTGTATGGTTTTAATCCTTTAACTCCATTGGATTTAACGCTACTACCTTTATTTGAGCGTGTTAACTTGGATGGAAAGAAAAAAGGTTGAATTTGTTAAGTAGATACATGAGAAAGCAAGACTTGACATTGAAAGAAAAATGGAGTAATACTTAAAATAAGCTAATAAAGGACATCGATAGATCATTTTTTAACCTGGAGATTAGGTTTGGTTGCACATGAGAAAAGAAAGATTTCCAACACAAAGGCATTCAACGTTGCTACTAAGAGGAGATGGTCCTTTTCAAATCCTTGAGCGCATAAATGACAATGCATACAAGTTAGATTTGCCAGGTGAGTATAATGTTAGTGCTACTTTTAATGTTACTGATTTAAGTCCTTTTGATGTAGGTAATGATTTGAGAATAAATTCTCTTCAAGAGAAAGGGAATGATGAGAGCATGACCAACAAATGGAATGCAGATCCTATTCAAGTTCCAATGGACCAATTACAAGGGCGGGGCTCGAGCTAAAAGAATCAAAGAAACTCTTAATAGGCTAATTCAAAGCATATGGAATGAGGTCAATTCGTACAATCCCAAAGGAGATGTCTCACATGTCCCACAAAGTTGGATATCCATGATTTAAGCAGTGGAGTAATTTTTGGAAGGGTTTCTCATAGAGGGAAACTATTTAAAAGAGATTTAAGGTCTATTAATTGAGTTATATGTCTTGCATAACATTTAGATATTTTTCTTATTAAATAAATTTAAATCTAGGATATTTATTAGTTACCTTTTCTAGATAGGGTTGACTTCAAGATTCAAGAAGATTAGTTAGGATATATTTGGTAGTTTCCTTTTCCTAGTAGGGGATGAATTCAAGGCTTCTTGGGGCCTAATTTTCGTTCTCCCCCTTATTGTATTTATAGACCATGCACTTATTGAAATAAACAATTTAGATTTTAGTCATAATATTGTGAGAGAAAATTCTCTTTAGTTCTTTTAGAACTTCTTAACTTATTAGAGATTTTTATGGCATTCACCTTCGACTTATCAATCAATCACCTCATAATTGATTGTGGCATCTTTATTATACGAAGGTTCTTGCTTCAATATAAGCAATGGGTCACGGCTCCATATAAATTCATTCCAGAAGATCTTGGAGGCCTTTCTTGAGTCACGAGTTTTCTCACAATTCTTGGCAAGATTTATATCATTTTATCTATCCAATCGATGTCCGTTTATGATTAAATTTAAGATAAAACATTATTTTTGTGTAGGTTAGACATTGGATGAATTCAATCTCAATCCTAATTTGGGTAACCAAACTTGTGCATAAGTTGATTTCAATCTTGATTTGATTAGACACATTGGGATTAACAAGAGGTTAACATGTAAGTAGTCCACATTAGTTAACTCATCCAGATTGAAACTATAACGATAAATCTAAAGTTCTATATAAGATAACAATGAATTAGTCTCACTTGTTTTTGTTTCCAACAATTTATGACTTTCGCTTAACCAATACTCCTGTAGCTTTTATGGATCTATTGAATAGGGTGTTCAAGAAATTTCTTGATAAATTTGAAATTGTGTTTATTGATGACATTCTAATTTATTCATAGGATACAGAAGAGCAGAAGGAACAATTGAAAATTATGCTGCAAGTTCATAAGGAAAAATAATTGTAATCTCAATTCAGTAAGTGTGAATTTTGGCTTGAGCAAGTGATATTCATAGGTCATGTAGTATCCAAAAATGGTATTTCCGTTGATCCAGGCAAGGTTGAAGCTGTCGCTAAGTGGCCAACTCCAACAAATGTATCAGAAGTAAGGAGTTTCTTGGGATTAACAGGGTACTATCGATGATTTGTTTAGGGGTTCTCAAAGATAGCAACTCCATTAACAACGTTGAAAAGAAAGAATGTGAAGTTCACAAAATAATGTTACATTCACATGGTCTCGTATGTGTTTTCTCTATCCAATAAGTATCTATTTACAATCAAATTTAACTCAAAGTGTTATTTTTATATAGGTTCTACATTGGACAAATTCAATCTTAATCTGAATCTGAGTACCAAACTTGTACATAAGTTGATTTTGATCTCGATTTGATTTGACACATTAGGATGAACAAGAGGTTAGCATGTGTGCAGTCCACCTTGGTTAACTCATCCAAATTGAAACTATAACGACAAATCTAAAGTTTTGTATAAGATAACAATAAATTAGTCTCACTTGTTTTTTCTTTCCAATAATTTATGCCTTTCGGCTTAACCAATGCCCCCACAACTTTTATGGATCTATTAAAGTGTTGGAGTAATTTTTTGATAAATTTGTGATTGTGTTTGTTGATGACATCCTAATTTATTCACGGCATAAAGAAGAGCACAAGGAATAATTAAAAATTGTGCTGCAAGTTCTTAAGGAAAATTAGCTGTTTGCTAAATTCAAGAAGTGCGAATTTTTACTTGAGCAAGTGCTATTCCTAGGTCATGTAGTATCCAAGAATGGTATTTTCATTGATCTAGGGAAGGTAGAAGCTATCATTAAGTGGCCAACACCAACAAATGTATCAAAAGTAAGGAGTTTTTTGGGATTAGCAGGGTACTATCAACAATTTATTTAGGGGTTCTCAAAGTTAGCAGCTTTATTGATAACGTTGACAAGAAAGAATGTGAAGTTCACAAAACAACATTACATTCACATGGTCCAAAGCATTATTTTTGTGTAGGTTAGACATTAGATTTGTACACAAGTTAATTTTGATCACGATTTGATTAGACACATTGTGTAACACCTCCCAATACTAAATATAGATATTGGTATAGCAATAATTTTGACAATGTAGCACGTGTGTGTATGTGTGTGTATATATATATATATATATTTACTTTTATCAAATGTAGCACTTTAAGAAACAGTGTTTTCACACATATAACCCTTTATATAGAAAAATCACCATTTATATAAAAACACGACACCCATCACAGTCACGCTATTCTCAGATTGATTTACTATCAAATTTCAAGAGTTATATAGAACACGACATCCCTAAGTTATAATACGAGAGACTCAAAAATAAAAATAGTAGCCTTTACTTTTGGAAGAAGTAAGGACATTTTGCATGTTGTAGCCCTTTATATATAGTCAACAATTTATATAATAATAATGAATGTAAAAATTAGAATATGCCCGCAACATAACCCAACAGGTTGTCATCCATGTACACTGATCCTCAAAACTTGTAGGAACTCCAACAGCTTGCCCAGTAAGTCCATGGTATCAACTATCACCAGATTCACCTACAATGCATAAACTATATGACCTAATGCTCAGCAAGTAAAGATTATGCATGTCAAAGAATAATCCACAATATCAAGTCATGCATCTCAAAATGTTATGCTCACAGTGTAATTCCATGCATTTAAACATTTCCCTCAAAATCATTTCTTTATTGGGCCCCTGATCGAAAAAGAGCTTTGCACATCACCATAATCTAATGGCCAATAATTATAAAAGAATGCAAATCCATGCACGCTCGTATATATGCAAATCCATGCATGCAAACCTGCAAATCAATGCATACAACCATGCAAATCCATGCATGCTTCAGTGCACTAGTAGTGGTCAGTAAAATATTTTTCTTTCTTAGAATCATACCGTGCAATGCAAGATTTATCACAATGCTTGTATATGATGCATGCACGTGCCAATGACAATGCCCATGTATGTATGCTCAATGGAGAGCCCTCTACTATGCACATATGATTTATGATATTACATATAATTCATACATCTACTATGTCTATGTATTGTAATTACAAATGAATCTTTACTTACCTTTGATTGGTTGTGTATTACTTCTAGGTTTCTTAAGTATTACTCCCCAACCCTAGATGTGAAACAATTTGTAAAAATATAAGATATCAATCACCATCTTCAATTAACAAGTTCATTATACCTAATGTAGTATAAAGATCTTGAATCTCAATTTAACTAACAAGCTTACCACTTAGAAACTATAACTGAATACAACATTTTACGTACCTTTGTTCCACATATTAAATGTATACTAACCTCACTTAATTATTGTATTATAACTCTTACAACATTTCCTTAAATGTTAGGGATCAAATGCACCACATCTGTGCTGGAACATGTTAATGAACCAAATGGGACAGATTCACCACTTCATATTTTTTTGCTGCCACATTAATTTGTATGATGATTTTGACACCCTTAGACATATTAATTCACTCCACAATTTTTATCACACTTATCTAACATAAAAAAAATGTAACCATGTCATAAAATGGCTAAAACTCATGGATATAGCTTCCCAAGTTCAGCTCCTTTCACAGTATACTGAAACAGATTTTTCCTACCGTGACAGTTTTACGCACTTAATGACATTAATGGTTTTTGCACCCTTAAGTATATTCAATCACTTCAAAATTTTCACCAAAATTATATAACATATAAAAAGAGACAACCAGGTCATATAATTTCCAAAACTAGTGGATTTAATACTATAAACTAGTCCACTTTACATAGGACAGAGTCTAAAATTCGATGGTGATAGTTTTGAGCATCTCTTCAATATCATGCCGTATTTCAATTTCTAACTGATGAAAATTTATTCCAATACTCTTAAGACATATATAAACATGTATATGATAATAATTACAGGTTTTATTCAACATACCATACACTTTTGAAGCCTAAAACACAAGAAAATAGTAAGGTGACAGTTTCTGCCACAAGTATTTCCTATTAAGTGTTTGTCATCAAAAACCCTTTCTTTGTGCACCAAAGTCTAACTAAAAACTTACTAAAACTTTTATAAGAGATATTTAAAGCTTAGTAAACAATAAAACCATTCACAATAATCTGAAAACCAAACGCAAAACCGTAGATAAGTGTTACCTATGCAGATTTTGAGGTTAAACTTGATGGTAATCACTTCTCCTTTGCTTTTCTTGCTTTTATTTCAACTTGGAATCAAATTGGAGCACTTGGATACCTTAAGATGTGTGTTTGGAAGATGAAAATGGCTGAAATGAAGGTCTGGTCATGGCTTAAGGGTGAAGGGTTTAGGTGTTAGCTTGAGATGTTAGCTTAAGCTTAATAAGAAAACATGAGGTGGCAAAGCTTGAGGTGGCATGTAATGGTACAATCTGATTTTCTCTCTTATCTTGCAACCCTAATCTTGTGTGTCTCACATATTCTTATTTGGTTGCAACCTATCTCAGTCACCATTCATTCCCATAGGTAATTTCTATGTCCGTTCATTCGATCTCCAAACCGATTGACATCCGATTCTTAAATGATTGTATAGTTTGCATTTCTAAAATCATATGCACATATGGATCTTGTATTATGAGACTTAAATCAATTACATCATGTCTAATATCCCAAATATGTTAATCCATGGATGTATACTTTTAAAACACCTCGATCTAATTAAATCAAATCATAAAAACTTACTAGTAACACCTTTAACACTTCCAAAATTATGATATATAACCTATGAATATCCAATATATCGACCAATCTATTTTTTTTCTTATTTAAATATAGAATTTCTTAATTAGGTTATAAGATCACAACCACTTATATCATGTGATAGCATTAGAGGTCTAATAATTAAGAATGCTATATAAGATGCCATGTAAATGTTAATGCAAATTAGTATATAAGTAGCATGTAATGCATGAATCACATTGGCCAAGTGAGTTGTGAGTGGTTCGGGTATCACACATTGGGATCAAGAAGAGGTTAGCATATATGTAGTCCACATTAGTTAACTTATCCAGATTGAAACTATTCTAGAACCCAATATAGTCCTTCAAATACCTTAATTTCTCATCTTAGATATATGTAAACATTTTGTAATTGAACTATCATAACTCTAATAGCATGTACCTAATTTTTAGAACTCAATAGCAACATGTTTAGGTTCAAACATGCTAAATATTATCAAATGGGATAGATTCACATTTTCATATTTTCTTACTGTCCAATTTAGTTGTATGAGAATTTTAACATCCTTAAACAAATGTCTAATCACTCCTAAATTTTTATCACGCTTAGCTAACATATAGATCAATGAAACCATATTATAGAATTGCCAAAACTCCCTGATTTACCTCAACAAAACTAGCCCCCTTTTCACAGTGCAAAAACTGCAAGTTCTATCAGGACAGTTTTAAGTGTCTCTTCAAATATCAAACCATATTTTAATTTCTAACCTTTCCAAACTTACATACATCACCTAAACTCATATATAAACACATATATTATGAAATATAAAGGTTTTAATCAAGTTATTATATATATATAAAGCTTCAAAGACTAAAAAATTAGCTAGTATATAGTTTCTGTCCCTAGTGATTTCTATTGTGATTTTGCAACTACAAATCCTTTTTTTGTGAATTATAAGACCATAAATAACATCCTAACATGACTATAAACAATAATAGAAACTTTAGAAATCATAAGCCCTCAAACAATTCAAGAACTTAAATAAAAAACATGAGTTAAGCTCGTCCATGCACAATTTTAAGCTTCTATTAGTTCCTCCCTCTATAACACCTCTTAACCTAACTGCAGAATCTAAACAAGCTAATATAGTTAAATCAAGAAATCATAACTTTTCATCAATATTATAGTTCTGATTTTAATGAAAGTTCCCCTTTTTGGCTATAAGTTAAATAACTTGAATTCATTTGTTGTTTAATTTTATTTTTAACACACCATATACATAAATTATAACTAAGTACATATATTTACAAAACCATAACAGAGCAGTTTATTTAAAAACAAAACAAAGTTTTCAAAATAGACTACAAAATAGCTCGAAGCATGCATATGAACAAATCTCTATCCAGTCGCTCTAGAGACTCATTCAACCTCTAAACTTGTACATTTCCACCTACTTCACATGAATCTAATGTGCTAAACGATCAGTAAGGTGAAACTGATATGATAACAAATAGTGTACATGCAAATCACATAAATGATTGAATGCATAATTTAATTTAATAACTTTTATTCATAAATCATTTTTAGGGCATTTGAAGTGTGGTACCTAACTAATAGCGATAAACCATTATTTTCGAAACCTTTTCATAATGGTTGGCTAATAAGAGAATAATACGGGGTTTCCATACTTGGTCTTTCAACCTCAAGTATTAGCCGTATTCTGTCCCATTCTTTGTGGCTTTCCTATACCGGTTTTTCAACCTCAATTTTTTGCCACCATTTGTTGGGTCCGTCGGTTCCTCCTGTGTCCTTTGCCTACCCGGCCATTAATCAAGTACCATAATTTCTTTTCAAAAACCTCATTATATTCTTAGTAGTATCATGCTATATGAACAATGAATGCATCAAACATTACATCATTTGACTAATAATGACAATCACATTAAAACATGAACACCATTGTATGATTCTTGTAATACAACAAATGAAAGTTTCAACTTACCTCAAGTCTACTTTGTGATAAGTGAAAAGGTCAATCTCTTTGGAAGATAGGATGTGTTTAAGGCCTAACATAATCAAATCATGTACCTTTTAATATCCTTTTTGTAAATCACATAATATATTCTAGTTAAAATCATATACACTTTTCAATCTTTTGTAAACAATTCCATATCAATTACATAACCTCAAAAATAATGCATACCCCATATTTTACTACTAATTCAAGAATTAAACATTGGGACAACCATTAAATAACTAATAATTCAAACATAATTATTAGGGCAACCCATAAAACATGAACACAATCCGAATTAAAAATGTAAACTAGGTTCTAACTTAAATTGATTCTAACATTCAATTAAGCAAACTAATTGCTATTGTTCACAATCATTTGTAGGCACTTCCAAATACAGTATAAGCATTAAAAAATTAATAGAAATAAGTAAATTAAGCATATTTCACAAGACTATCAATTTTTGTAGAAACTAGCTTAACTAGTTTAGTTTTGGCTTCAAGTATATCCCACTTGAGTTTTCATTTATACAAAAACATACTAAAACATATAACCATCTAAGATGCTACAAATTCATCATAAGAAATATTGAAAAAGAATATACCTTGATTAAATTGGATTAATCTTCACAATCAACGATTTTCAAGTTTAAAAGGGTGGAAACATGTTCTAGTTTGTGTTCTATAGATTCCTATGGATTGAATTCAATTTTTGTGAGTAAAAGAGTGTAGAAATTTTGGAGAATTTTAGGAGAAGAAGGGCTGGTCATTTTTTAGGAGCTTCCACAAGAAAATATGGATGAAAATGATTTTCTTGATATTTTCATCTCATTTACACAATCATTCTTGAATGAATTATTGTATTCAAAAAAAGAAAGAAGCAAAATCAAAGAGAGAAAAACATTGAAAAATGATGAAAACGAACAAATTATGAATTGAGGTGTATTATTTGAACTTTCTAAAATAAATAGACCCCCGTTGCATACAACAAAACAAATAAGTTTGGGGGTAATCCAAGATCAAAAAGAAGAAGAATGGGATGTTCAATAAAGAAAAATGAAGGGATTGATGAAGAAGTTGGTGTTCATTCATAAAGGTTCTAGTATGATTGTGTAAAATGAGTAAATTTTAGCTACAATTTTCCATATATTCCCACCATAACCCAAGCCTCACAATACAGGCTTTGGAAGTCCTTTTAATCTTTGATGTTATGATCTACCTACATTAGTGGAGACTAGTGTGAAAAACAAGCTTATGGAGTTTGGTAAGCAGTTCAAAAGTGGATCAAATATAAGTTGTTAGCTTTATAAACCTATTCGAATGATAAATAAAATTTGATAAACTACTACTTTCACGCTCACACACACGAGACCATGAATTTCATGTTTGATGCTTGAAGACAAGCAAATCTTCAAGTTTGGTGGTATTTGATAAGTTAGTTTTATAGCAATAATTCATATACCTTTTGATTAATATTTAGTTTATTTTCAAGTGTTTATGCTTATTTTTATGCATTTAGTTTGAAATTTTGTAGGTAATGTCAAAAGGAGAAGAAAATGGAAAGAAACCAAAAACTTAGTTGAAATGTTGAAAAATCTGAATTGTGATGCAACTGATGATAATTTTTGTATTTTAATCATAAGTCTTTGCTAAAATATAATTTTGACTTGATTCTTAACCAATATAAATACAAGAGATATATCTGTAACTTCTATGTTTACCATAAAATCCAATTCTATCGATCTCAATAAGAAAAATCGAGTTCAAGAGTCAGCACTGGGCTATAATTTTCTGCCATGACACATCTTCGTATTTCAAGCATAACTATCTCCACAGATATCATAATTAGTTGATTCAAGTACATGTGAAAAACCAAGATATAGAGATACAATTCTTATGAAGACAAAAAAAGCCATTTCAATCTAAGGCGGTCCAAAATAAGTTTAAAAAAGCTGAAGATGTTGAAGATAGTGCCTAGCTGTGCTAGGCTGTCCAGTCAGCACCTACAGGTTACCACATGGATAAAAATGAAAAAATGGTGGGTTTTTAGCCCTCTTTAGGGCTTCTCACATCTAATTTTAAGGACACCAAAGAGCCTCCAAAGGTATTCGGGATGAGAGAAGTTGTTCTTGGACAGAAGAAAGCTGCTGGACAGTCAAATCTTGCTACTAGACAGAGAGCTATTCTTGGAGATAATGAGAGTTTCAACCATATCTTCCATTTCACAAATTGGTGAATAATTTCCATGCTCTTTCTTATGTATTTCTTGATGTTATATTCATACATGATGAACTAAATATTTCTTTCTAGAGGATGATGTAACCTTATTTGATCCTCTGTTTTGAATTCCAAATATTATTAGTTCAAGTTATTCATCTTGTTTTTGTTGTCTTGTTTAATATTGCATCTTGATTATTTGACCATTAATTGAGAGTGTTTGATGTATGAGATTCGATACTCGAGAGAGGGAATATTATACATGATCATAAAGATAACATAACCTAGGAATCATAGAGTTGAGAAGCTTACGAAACCTTTAAAATTTTGAAGAAGAATTCATTGAACCTTTATAAAGATATTGAAATTCTTATTAGAACTCATAATCATTTTGACACTCGATAGAAGAAATTAATGAGTTTAGGAATTTTTGACTTACATATATTGTTGACTTGAATTAATATATTTTGGAAGGAAGAACATATGTGATAATTAGATGAGTCATTCCTCTAGAATTTCTTATTCATAAAGTGTTTGTTGTATTACTTCTAAGAACTCTAGTTTTATCATTGCAATTTTTATCTTATTCTACTTTGTTTACCAATCATTAATTAATTTTCTAGATAAAATTAGGATAATTTGAACTATAATACTTGATGCAAATTTTGGGTACAATCCTTGTGGATACTCAACTCAACTCACCGTTCTATTAAAACTTGACACCGTGCACTTGCGGTTTGCAAAATATATCATGAACAACCACCCAGGTAAGCCAACATTATAGCTGATGCGTTGAGCCAAAAATCCACACAAAGTATGATAGCTATAGATTTAATTCAGAAATCAAAACTGAATGAGTTGCAGAAAATGAATTTAGGGATTTAACAGACAGGAGTAATAGAGGAAAAGTTAGCAACCCTAATATTTCAGCCTATGTTAATTGATAATAGGATCAAATAGAGGCAGTGAGATGACGAATATCTCGTCAAGATGAGAAAAGATGTAGTTGTAGGAAAGTCTCCTGAATTTGAGATGATTCAGAATAATATTTTACAATTTAAAGGATAATTTTGTGTGCCAAATATTGATAACATTTGGGAAGACATTTAAAAGCGCACATTCAACCCCTTATTCAATACATCCAGAGGTTACCGAGATGTATAGAGACATGAAAATGCATTATTAGTGGTCGGGTATGAAAAAAGACATCTCCCAGCATGTGGCGCAACGTCTAACATGTCAGCAGATAAAGGCCAAATATTAAAGACCCACAGGGACTTTGCAATCTCTACTCATTCCAGAATGGAAATGGGAAAGGATCAGCATGGATTTCGTCATCAGTTTTCCAAAGACTACTAAGGGTTATGATGTTACTTGGGTTATAATTGACAGATTAACCAAGTCTGCTCATTTTTTTCCTATATGTTCTACATATTCCATGGATTGCTATGCCTAATTATACGTTCAGGAGATTGTCAGACTTCATGGTGTGCCATTGTCTATAGTTTTTTATAGAGGTTTGAGATTTTTATCTGCTTTTTGTAGGACTTTACACAAAGATTTGGGAATACAATTATCATTTCGTACAACATATCATCCTCAAATGGGAATGAATAATACATACGTTGGAGGATATGCTTAGAGCCTGTGTATTAGACTTCCAAGGTCAGTGGAGTAAATTCCTATCTTTGGTGGAGTTTTCGTACAACAACAGCTATCAGACTAAAATTGGAATGGCTCCCTATGAAGCATTGTATGGCAAAAAGTGTAGGTCTCTAATACACTAGGACTAAGTTGGTGAGAAGAAACTTTTATGCCCAAATATGATTCGAGAGATGATAGAAGCAGTGTCACAGATTTGACAAAGAATGCAAACTGCCCAAAATTGGCAGAAAAGTTATGCAGATCGATGAAGAAAGGCACTGGAGTTTGCGGTAGGAGATTAGGTGTTTTTGAAAGTAGCACCAATGAAGGGCATCATGTGGTTCGAGAAGAAAGAAAAATTGAGTCCTAGATATATTGGCCCATTCTATGTGATTGAAAGAAATTGGTGATGTTGCTTATAGGCTGGATCTGTCGGCATCTATGTCCCAAATACACAATATATTTCATATGTCTATGCTAAGGAAATATATTGGTAATCCCTCTCCCATTCTAAAGAATGAACCAGTGGAATTAAAGGCAGATTTGAGCTACGAAGAAAAGCTTGTACAGGTTTTGTTACAAGAAGTGAAACAACTGAGAAATAAATAGATTACATTGGTTAAAGTGTTATGGAGAAACCAATTGGTAGAAGAGGCCACTTGGGAAAGAGAGGATAAAATGAGAACTAAGTATCCTTAACTTTTTCGGTAAGTGAAATTTCAGGGATGAAATTTTTATAAAGAGGGGAGGATGTGATACCCAAGCCTCACACTACTCACCTGGCCAAATATGATTCTTGCATTACATGTTAATTGCGTGCTATTTGCATTTATATTAACATCGTATAATATATTTTAATTTATACAGCATTCTTAATCATTAAACTTAAATTTGAAGCTCTCGCACGATATTGATTATCGAATTCTCTTACCTAAATGATCAATTATACATCAAGATAAGAAGAAAATTAGGTGACAATATGATGAATATTACTAGGTTACACGTTATAATTTTTAGAAGTGTTAAAGATGTCACTAGTAAATTTATATGGTTTAATTTGATTTGATAAAGTTATTTCAAAAGTATATAATTGTATATTAACATACTTGGGATATTGGACATGATCTAATGTGATATAACTATCATATTACAAGGTCCATATGTGCATATGATTTCAGAAATGCAAACTAGACAATCATTTAAGAATCGGATGTCAATCGGTTTGGAGATCAAATGAACGAACATAGGAATTACCTATGGGAATGAATGGTGATTAAGATAGGTTGAAACCAAATAAGAATAGGTGAGACACACAAGATTAGGGCCGCAAGATAAGGGACAAAATAATATTTTACCATTATATGGCACCTCAAGCTTATACCACCTCATGATTAGACTTTCCAAGCTAGCACCTCAACCTATTCTTCACTCTTAACCTAAAAGCCACGACTTGAACCTTCTTATGCACCATTTATGCTTCCAAAGACAGAAAAATCTCTCTAAATAGGCCCTAAGTGATTCCAACCAAAAAAGAAGGCAAAATAAGCAAAGGGGAGGAGAAATAAACAAGTTCAAGTAGAAAACTGTGCAATGTGAGCTTAACCTACGGGCTTGGCATCATTTTCAGATTTATTTTGAGGTTTATTAGATTATTAAGATTTGAATATTATTTACAAATGTGTTAGGATGTTATTAGATAGGCGTTGGTGCACAAAGAAAGGGTTTTTGGTTGCAAATACTTGATAGAAATCACTTGTACTAGAAACTATCACCTTGCAGTATTCTTGTGTTTTAGGCTTCAAAAGTATATGGTATGTAGAATAAAACCTATAGTATCATCCTATACATGTTTATATATGAGTTAAGAGTATTGTAATAAATTTTCATCGGTTAGAAGATGAAATAGGGCATGATATTGAAGAAACACTCAAAACTGCCAAAGTAAGTATATTTGTCCTGGTGTGCTGTGAAGGGGACATAGACCTATGTGTTTTGGAAACTTTATGGCATGGTAATATTTTTCTACATGTTATCTAAGTGTAGTAAGAAGTTGAGAGTGAATAAATATTCCTAAGGATGTCAAAATGTCTATGAAACCTAATGTGGTAGCAAGGAAATTAGAAGGTGAAAATCTGTCCCATTTGATAACTTAGCAATTTTCAATCTAAATATGTTGTTATTGAGTTCTAACAATTAGGTATATGCTATTAGAGTGATAATACTTCAATTTCATGATGTTTACATGTATCTAAGATGAGAAATTAAGGTATTTGAGAGACTATATTAGGTTCAAGTTTGTGAAAGCTTGATTGTTACCTAAATAGCTTGGTGTTTAAGGTCTTAGTATGAGATTTTGTGCTTTCAACTTGCCAAATTGGAAATGGTGCTTGATAGATAATCCCAAAGGAGATGTCCCATATGCCCCACAAAGTTGGATATGCATGATTCAAGCATTGAAATAATTTTTGGAAGGGTTTCTCATAGAGGACAACTAATTATGCAAGATTTAAGGTCTATTAATTGAGTAGTCTGTCTTGCATGGCATTTAGATATTTTCTGTAACAGCCACTACTCAACAAGTATATATAAAGTATAATCCAACATGATAGAACTTGTGTGTACGTACGATATTTTTTTGTAACTCTTTAAGAAAATATGAATCACTTTTTACATACACAATCCTGTTTAAAATACTTCCTCATATATGTCTTGTATATAGCAAGATCAATATTTATATAAAAGCACAACTCTCACAACAACCACAATATTTTCATACTTATTTACAGTAAAGTTTTAAAAGCAAAATATAGTACCAGTCTCAAAATATAATACACCAAACTCAGAATATAACAAGCCATCAAAATAGCCCAACAGGTCGTCATCTATATACACACTCCCTCAAACACCTGCAGGAGCTCCAACAGCTACTTAGCCAGCAAAAGATGCTTCAAGCATTATCGTGCTTACCTACAATGTATAAACTACATGAGCTAATTCTCAGCAAGTAAAGATTATGCATGTCAAAGAATAATCAACAATATCAAGTCATGCATCTCAAAATGCTATGCCCATAATGCAATTCCATGCATCAAAACATTTATCTCAAAATTATTACTTTCTTAGGCCCCTGACCAATGCTACTATCCCATGCACCAGGAAAGAACTCTGCACACCGCCATAATCCAATGACCAATAATCATAAAAGCATGCAAATCCATGCACGCAAATCTACAAATTCATGCATTCAACTATGCAAATCCATGCATGCTTCGGTGCACCAGTAATGGTTAGCAAAATATTTTTCTTTCTCAGAATCATGCTGTGCAATGAAAGATTTATCACAATGCTCATATATGATGCATGCACATGCCAATGCCCATGTATGTATGCTCAATGGACATGAATGATAGTAATACGTGCCCTATGCCCTGCACATATGATCTATGATATTATATATAAATCACGCATTTACTATGTCTATTCATTGTAGTTGCAAATGAATCTTTATTTACCTTTCACTTGGTTGGTAGCTTAGTCCAGATTTGTTTAGTATTCCACTCCAACCGTAGCACGAATTCACCTCGATCCAAATGCTTTAAATTAGCCCATTAAGAGTTTCTTTGAATCTTTTAGCTCAAGCCTTTGTAACTGGTCCAATTGGAACTTGAATAGGATTTACATTCCATTTGTTGGTTGTGCTCTCATCATTCCCTTTCTCTTGAAGAGGATTTGTCCTCAAATCATCACCTACATCAAAAAGACTTAAATCAGTAACATTGAAAGTAGTATTAACACTATACTCACCTAGCAAATCTAACTTGTATGCATTGTCATTGATGCGCTCAAGGATTTGAAAAGGACCATCAACTCTTGGTAGCAACTTAGAACGCCTTTATGATGGAAATCTTTCTTTTCTTATGTGCAACCAAACCAAATCTCCAAGTTCAAAAATCATCTGTCGGCGTCCTTTATTAGCTTGTTTTGAGTATTGCTCTATTTTTCTTTCAATGTTAAGTCTTACTTTCTCATGTATTTGCTTAACAAATTCAGCCTTTTTCTTTGCATCTAAGTTAACATGCTTAGATAAAGGTAGTGGCATTAAATCTAGTATAGTTGAAAGATTAAAACCATATATAATTTCAAATGATGAAAACTTAGTAGCAAAATGAATAGTACGATTATAAGCAAACTCAATGTGTGGCAACCATTCTTCCCATATCTTGAAGTTCTCTTTATTAATGCCCTCAACAAAGTAGACAAAGTCCTATTCACTACTTCGGTTTGACCATCAATTTGTAGGTGATAAATAGTAGAACACAAGAACTTAATTCCTAACTTACACCACAAAGTCTTCCAAAAGTAACTCAAGAACTTAGCATCTCTATCCGAAATAATTGTTCTAGGCATGCTATGTAATCTTACAATCTTTCTAAAGAACAAATCAACAACAAGTGAAGCATCATCAATTTTGGGACATGGAATAAAATGTGCCATCATCATCTCGTAACACCATAACTATTTTGTTCGGACATTAGCTTATTGTGTGACCCTTGCCTTGACATTTAAAACACTTAGTATCACGATTCCAATTTTCATAAGAGTCGGATTTACCTTGATTTCCAAGGCTAGTCATTTTTGGTTTTTGCTCAGTTTTAGACTTGGCCATGGTTAGCTTCTCTTCTTTCTTCACAAAATTTGGTCTCTATGATGAACTTGAGCCTAAGGTTTTGTCGTGCATTGTTTCCCCTCATCTTTAGTTAGTTCTCAATTTTGATAGCCATGTGCACCATATCTTCTAACTCCACATAATATCGTAATTCCACCAAATTAGCAATCTCGCAATTCAAACCAACCAAGAATCTAGCTATAGTAGCCTCTCGATTCTCATCTATATTTTCTCGGATCATGGTAATTTCCATCTCCTTAAAATAGTCCTCTATACTCTGGTTAACTTGTGTAAAGACTTTGTAATTTTTGGTACAACTCTCGATAGTAATAGCTTGGAACAAACTGTATCCACATTACGGCTTTCATATCCTCCTACATAGATATTGGACACTATATATTTCTCCCCCTGTTTAACGTTAGTTGATTCCACCAAATAATTGCATAATTGGAAAATTCAATGGCTATAAGTTTTATCTTTTTAAGCTCGGAATAGGCGTGACAATCAAATATTAATTGTACCTTCTTTTCCCTACTCAAGGTAAGCTACGAGATCGTTCATGCCTTGAAATGATGGAATATTCATCTTAATTTGAAACTGATAATGAAGATAACATCGATTCTATGCCACCATTAGAGGAAGTCAATGACGAGGAATATGCTGCCTAAGGAGAATTGTTGGTTGTGAGGAGAGGTCAAAGTGTGCAAATCAAAGAAGAGGATGAGGTGCAGCGAGAAAACATCTCTTATACTAGATACCACATACAAAATAAGGTATGTAGTGTGATTATATTGATGGAGGTAGTTGTACCAATGTTGTTAGCACTACGATGGTGGAGAAATTAGATCTGCCAACAACTAAACACCCCTGACCTTACAAGTTGAAATAGCTTAATGATAGTGGTGAAGTAAAGGTGAATAAGCAGGTGTAAGTTTCCTTCCTCATTGGAAAGTATGATGATGAAGAAGTTTTTGTGCGATGTAGTTCCAATACAAGCTGGACATTTGTTACTTGGCTGACCTTGGCAATTTGATTAGCGTGTTAAGCATGATGGCTTCACCAACAAATATTCGTTTATGCTTAATCAAAGGACAATCACCCTAGTTCCTTTGAAATCAAAACAGGTTCATAAGGATCAAGTGAGGTTACAAAATGAGAGTGATCAAAAGAAAGAGAGTAAAAATAAGAAAATGAGTGAAAATTAAAGAGAAAAAGAGATAGAGGCCAAGAAAAATAAGAGAGAAAATTAAAAAGTAGATTCGACTATCGAGAGAAAAATAAGAGAAAAGTAAGTCTCTATGCCAAGGCGAGTGACGTGAAAAGAGCGATGCTATCAAATCAGTCAATAATTGTACTTGTATATAAAGAAGCATTTTTAAACACTAACCAACTTGACACATCTTTGCCTAGTTTTGTTGTTTCTCTTTTGCAGGAATTTGAGGATGTCTTTCCTAAGGAGATTCCACCTGATTTACCACCTATTCAAGGGATTGAACATCAAATTGATTTTGTACCTGGTGCAATCGAAGTAATCTAAAGGAGACAAAGGAGATACAATAGCAGGCCAGTAAATTGATGGAGAAAGGGTATGTGAGAGAAAGCATAAGTCCATGCGTTCATCCTTTTGGTTTCTAAGAAGTATGGGACGTGGTTAGTTATGCCATTTGGATTAACTAATACACCTAGAACTTTTATGTGATTAATGAACCATGTTTTGCATACATTCATAGGCAAATTTGTTGTTGTTTATTTTGATGATATTCTCATTTATAGCAAAAACTTGGATGATCATGTTGTGAATTAAATTCAATTTTAGATACACTTAAAAAAGAGAAGTTATTTGCTAACTTGAACAAGCACCTTTTACATCAATAAAATGTGTTTCTTGTTTTTTTTGTGAGTGCGCAAGGAATACAGGTTGATGAAGACAAGATCCACACAATTCAAGAGTGGCCGAGTCCCATGAGTGTAGGTAATGTTCATAGTTTTCATGGACTCGCTAGTTTTTATAGGAAGTTCATAAAGAACTTTAGTAGTGTTATCACACCACTTACTGAAGTCATCAAGAAGAACATTGGATTCAAATGGAGAGATGAGCAAGAAAAGGCGTTCCAATTGATCAAGGAGAAATTAACCCATTCTCCCTTACTTGCTTTGCCTGATTTTACTAAAACATTTGAAATTGAATGTGATGCTTTAGGTATAGGTACAGGCATAGTTCTTATGCAAGGAGGAAGACCAATTACATATTTCAATGAGAAATTAAGTGGGGTAGCCTTAAACTACCCAACATATGATAAAGAACTATATGCATTGGTACGAGTAATGGAGACATGGTAACACTACCTTTGGCCTAAAGAGTTTGTGATTCACATTGATCATGAGTGCTTGAAGCATTTGAAAGGGCTAGCACAAGTTGAATAGGAGGCATGGATGTTGGGTGGAATTTATTGAGACGTTTCCATATGTCATCCGATGTAAGCAAGGTAAAGAAAACATCATTGCAGATGCACTATCTCGAAGGTATGTATTAATTTCTACTCTTCATGCAAAATTACTTGGTTTTGAGCATATTAAAAAGTTGTATCCTTTAGACCATGATTTTTGTGAGGAGTTTTGGGCTTGTGAGAAAAACGTAGTGGGTAAGTTCTTTAAGCACGAGTGTTTCTTGTTTCGGGAGAATAAGTTGTGTGTGCTGAATTGCTCTTTGCGTGATTTGTTAGTTAGGGAATCCTATAGTGAAGGGTTAATGGGACACTTTGGAGTTTGTAAGACTTTAACTATGTTTCAAGAACACTTTTATTGGCCATACATGAAGAGAGATGTTGAGAGAATATATGGTAGATGTATCACTTGTAGGCAAGTAAAGTCTCGGGTACAACTTCATGGTTTGTACACACCCCTTTCCATCCTTAATGAACCTTGGATTGATATTTTGATAGACTTTATATTAGGCTTGCCTAGGTCTAAACATGGTAGGGATTCAATTTTTGTGGTTGTGGATAGATTTTCTATGCCAAGTTATTGTCTTCTTGATTCTTAGTTTCTCTAAACCACCCACCGTATTTCCTATTTCCAACAATAGAATCCCGATCATCCTCCTCATTCAAATTATCCCCATAATATTGTTTTTCTTCATCTCTCACCTCCGTAGGTTGGACTCTCTCACTCCTACAGACATTAGGCTTGTTTTGGGGCTACTCTCTTCGTGCACTCTCTACCTGATCTATCCGTTCACGAATTTGCTCCATCTCAGTTCACAATAATCTCTTCATCTCACCTACTAGGGCTTCCATGAGAAACTTTGGTTCAACCTCTACTGATGCACTCCCAGATGTATGTTTACCCTTGTCATTTGACATGTTTTTTGTAAAACAATGTTAGAAAAGAAAAGGACCTTACACACTCCTTTACGTGTTTCGCTCAAGGAATGATTTTCACTCAATTTCACTTGTGTTTTTTTTTCAAAAATTAGAATGGCTTTTTAACCTTCATTTGTACTCACAACTCTTACCTTTTTCCCCTTGTAATAATCCTCTATAGGTTCTTATCAAACTAACCAAACAAATATCACAATTTCCAGCAAAAATTCACTAAAGAACTCACCAAAAGAAATTTATATTTAAAGGCTAAGGAAAGAGATTATGTCATAGAATTCAAGGGTTTATTTGGAGTAAGAATTGAATTTATAATTTCAAATTGAATCAAGATATAATCAAGTTTTTGAATATTGAATCAAGATATGTAATCAAGAATGCAAGAATTGTGAATCTTGAATCAAGAATTGAATCAAGATTTTTTAATCTTGCAGCAAAATTCAAATTTCATTTTTTTTGATCGAATTTAGATTCTAGGTATCGAAATTGCCAATAATAATAAGAATATGTAAACTTGAGATTAGAACCTAAGCTTTAATTACCAACTGATACAAATTAGGCCAAGAATTATGAGAAAACTCGTGACTCAAGAAAGGCCTCCAAGATTGTCTTGAATGACTTTGTATGGAACCGTGACCCGTTGCTTATATTGAAGCAAGAACCTTGGTATAATGAAGATGCCATAATCAATTATGAGGGGATTGATTGATAAGTTAAAGATGAACTCCACGAAAATCTATGATAAGTTTAGAAGTTCTAAAAGAACCAAAGAGAATTTTCTCTCACAAAATTATAACTGAAATATGAGTTGTTTATTTCAATAAGTGAATGGCCTATAAATACAAGAAGGGGGAGAACAAAATTAGGCCCTAAGAAAGCCTTGAATTCATCCCTTATTAGGAAAAGGAAACTACCAAATATATCCGAACTAACCTTCTTGAATCTTGAAGTCAACCCTATCTAGAAAAGGTAACTAATAAATAATAAGAAAAATATCTAAATGTCATGCAAGACATACAACTTAATTAATTACCTAAATAGCTGCCCTCTAGGAGAAACCCTTCCAAAAATTATTTGAATGCTTGAATCATGGATATCCAACTTTGTGAGACATGTGGGACATCTCCTTTGGGCATGCACGAATTCACCTCGGTCCGAATGCTTTAAATTTCACCACCATCTCGTAACACCATAACTCTTTTGTTCGGACATTGGCTTGCTATGTGACCCCTGCCTTGATATTTAAAACACTTAATATCATGATTCCAATTTGCATAAGAGTCGAATTTACCTTCATTTCCATGGCTGGTCATTTCTAGTTTTTGCTCAGTTTTGACTTGGCCATGCTTGGCTTTTCTTCTTTCTTCACAAAATTTGGTCTTCATGGTGAACTCGAGTTAAGGTTTTGTTATGTGTTGCTGCCCTTCTTCTTAAGTTGGTTCTCAAATTTGATAGCCATGTGCACCATATCTTCCAAGAATCTAGACATAGTAGCCTCTCGATCCTCCTCCACATTTGCTCGGACCATGGCAATTCCCATCTCCTTAAAATAGTCCTCCACACTCCAGTTGCCTTGTGTAAGACTTTCTAATTTTTGGTACAATTCCCAGTAGTAATAGCTTGGAACAAATTGTCTCCTGATTATGGTTTTCATATCCTCCCACATAGATATTGGACACTCGCTATTTCTCCTCCTATTTAACGTTAGTTGATTCCACCAAACAATTGCATAATCAAAAAATTCTATGGCTGCAAGTTTTACCTTTTTAAGCTGAGAATAGTTGTGTTAATCAAATACTAATTCTACATTCTTTTCCCAGTCAAGGTAAGTTTCAAGATCGTTCTTGCCTTGAAATGATGGAATATTCATCTTAATACTACCAAAGTTATTGTCTTCCTGATTCCTAGTTTCTCTAAACCACCCACCATATCTCCTATTGCCAACAATAGAATCCCGATCATCTTCCTCATTAAAATTGCCGCCATAATATTCTTCTTCTTCATCTCTCACCTCCCTAAGTTGGACTCTCTCCCTCCTATGCACATTAGGGTTGTCTTGTGGCTACTCTCTTCGTACACTCTCTACCTAATCTATCCGTTCATGAATTTGCTCTATCTCAGTTCTTAATAATCTCTTCATCTCACCCAATAAGGCTTCCCTAATGTACTTCCGGATGTATGTTTGTCTATTTCATTTGACATGTTTCCCATAAAATAATGTTAGAAAAGAAAAGGACCTCGCACACTCCCTTATGTGTTTCATTCAAGGAATGATTTTTACTCAATTTCACTCATGTTTTTTTTTTCAAAAATCAAATTGGCTTTTTAACCCTCTTTGGTACTCACCACTCTTGCCTTTTTCCCCTCATAATAATCCTCTATAGGTTCTTATCAAACTAACCAAACAAATATCACAATTTCCAGCAACAATTCACTAAAGAAGTCACCAAAAGAAATTTAGATTTAAAGGCCAAGAAAAGAGATTGTGTCACGGAATTGAAGGGTTTATTTGGAGCAAGAATTGAATCTAGAATTCAAATTGAATCAAGATGTAATCAAGATTTTGAATTATGAATCAAGAATTGAATCAAGATATTTAATCAAGAATGCAAGAATTGAATCAGGAATTGAATGAAGATGTAATGAAGAATGTAAGAATTGAATCAAGAATCTCAAATCTTGAATCAAGATATAATCAAGAATGTAAGAATTGAATCAAGAATTTTGAATCTTGCAGTGAAATTCAAATTTCATCTTTTCCTTTTTTTGACCAAATTTAGATTATAGTCAAGAATGCAAGAATTGAATCAATATTTTTGAATCTTGCAGCAAAATTCAAATTTTGTTTTTTTTTTTTGTGCCTAATTTAGATTCTAGGTATTGAAATTGTCAAGAAAAGTAAGAATGTGTAAACCTAAGATTAGAACCCAAGCTTTGATTACCAACGGATATGAATCACGCCAAGAATTGTGAGAAAGCTTGTGACTCAAGAAAGGCCCCAATATCGTCTTAAATGAATTTATATGGAATCATGACCCATTACTTATATTGACCTTGGTATAATAAAGACACCACAATCAATTATGAGCGGATTGATTGATAAGCCAAAGGTGAATGCCATAAAAATATTCGATAAGTTTAGAAGTTCTAAAAGAACCAAAGAGAATTTTCTCTCACAAAATTATGACTGAAATTTGAGTTCTTAAACACAAGAAGGGGGAGAACAAAAAATAGGCCCCAAGAAAGCCTTGAATTCATCCCTACTAGGAAAAGAAAAGTACTAAATATATCCTAACTAACCTTATTGAATCTTGAAGTCAACCCTATATAGAAAAGGTAACTAATAAATTTCCTAAATTTAAATTTATCCAATAAGAAAAATATTTAAATGTCATGCAAGACATACAACTCAACTATATATGCTAATGCTTAGTAAGTGAAAATCATGATGTTGAAGAGATAATCTAACATATATGGAATGCATCTCTATGAAATCATGTCAGTAATGCAAGCTCTTGAACCAAAATCACTAGGCCCTTGGCCTACATACTATGCACCAGATAGAGCTCTGAACAATATCAATAATTACATGGCCATAAATAAATTAACTTAGTCCGGGGCCATCTCTTGGGATCACCAGAGGTCCACCCCTGTCTTCCCCTATTATCCTCCAGAAGTCTTCCCACGGGCAGAGTTAACAAGGGCACAGTCAAGTGGTCCACCCTTTGGTGGCCACCAGAGGCACACCCCTGCGAAGTATCACTCGCGACACTCCAAAACATCATATAAATAGGCCATATAGGACTTGGTACACTAGTAGTGGCCAACCAAAATATTTTCTTTCTGAAAATAATGTCATGCATGCAAAACCTCAACTGTGAGCATGTGTTATACATGCATGTGTAAATGCTGATAAATGGCATATTCAATGACACAACAGATCTTATATTCCATCATCCAAGCAATGTATGCACTATATAGGTTATTTATAATACTCATAATACACTCATCAAGACAAAGCACAACATTTAATATAAATAAGGCAAGAAATACTATGTCCATGCATTGTAGTTTCAAATGGATTTTCACTTACCTTTAATCAATCGTATCTTACTTCTTAGTTTCTTAGGTGTTTCTCCCCAACCTTAGGTATGAATAATCTATAAAAATATAAGATATAAATCACTATCCTCAATCAACAAGTTCATTATGCTTAATCCTATACAAGGACCTTCAATTTCAATTTAACTATGCAACAACCAAACTTTACTACTTAGGAGTAAAACCTAATATAATCTCCTAAGTACCTTGATTTCTTATCTTAAATGTATGATAAAATCACCTAATTGATATGTTGTAACTCTGGCAATAGTTCTTTAAATGCTAAACATCAATTTCACCATAGATATGTTGAAACATGCCAAGAAGTAAAATGGAACAGATTTCCATCTTCTATTTTCCTTGTTGTCACATTAAGTTTCATAGCAATTTTGACATCCTTAAGCGTATTTATTCACTCTAAAATTTTTATCACACTTATTTAACTTATAATAAAATATAACTATGCTATAGAATTGCCAAAATTCATGGATTAAGTCTCCTAATTCAGTCTCCTTCACAGCACGCCAAAATTGATTTTGCTACTTTGGTAATTTGGGTGTTTCTCTAATATCATGCTCTATTTCAATTTCTAATCGATCCAAATTCATTCTAATACTATGAACACATATATGGGCATGTAAATGGTGATAATTATAGGTTTTATTCAACATACCATGCACTTTTGAAGCCTAAAACAAAAGAAAATAGCAAGGTGACAGTTTCTGCTATAAGTATTTCCTATTAAGTGTTTGTCTTCAAAAACCCTTTCTTTGTGCACCAAAGTCTAACTAAAAACTTATTAAAACTTTTATAATAGATATTGAAAGCTTAATAAACAATAAAACCATTCAGAATAGTCTGAAAACCAAAGGCAAATCCGTAGGTAAGTGTTACCTATGCAGCTTTTGAGGTTAAACTCAATGGTAATCATTTATACTTTGCTTTTCTTGATTTTATTTCAACTTGGAATCAATTTGGAGCACTTGGCAACCTTAAATGGTTGAAATAAAGGTCTGGTCGTGGCTTAAGGGTGAAGGGTTTGAGGTGTTAGCTTGAGATACTAGCTTAAGCTTAATAAAAAAGCATGAGGTGTCAAATGGTAGTTTAAATCTAATATTATACATAACTTATACTGCTCAGCATTTATATCTTTATTTACAACCTATTTTAATTCCCGTATGACTGGATAATAAATTCTACCCTAATATCTTAACCGTTCATTCGATCTTTAAACCGATTGACATCGGATTCTTAAATAGATTGTCAAGTTTTCATTTCTAAAATCATATGCACCTATAGACCTTGAAATCTGACACTTAAATCAAATTATATCATTTTTAATATCCCATGTATTATTAGTTGATGGATGTATACTTTTAAAACACCTTGATCTAGTTTAATCTAACATATTAGCTTACTAGTTGCACCTTTAATTACTTCTAAAATTATAACATATAACCTATGAATATATGATAGATTGACCAATTAGGTTATAAGATCTCAACCACTAACATTATGTGATAGCATTAGAGGTCAAACAATTAAGAATACTATATAAGACGCCATATAAATGTTAATGCAAATTAGCATATAAGTAGTATAGAATGCATAAATCACATATGAGACTTGGGATTACAATAAATGAAGTAGGTGTGAGGCTTGGGTATTACAATAAACGGGCATTGATTGTGAATTATATTAAGTTATCTTAGCTTTTTGATATGGGATGAAATAAGGAACGTCGGGACTCAAGCAGACAACTTGTGAGAGTCTTTGTGTCCACTCCAATAGAAACTTAATGAGCTGATGTAAAAACTTCATATAGGGATGTGGAAAGTGTCCCAATTAACTTATATTCTTAATTAAACTATTGCATAGTCATTAACCCACTCAAGTTTAATAAATATCAATTTTTTCGAAATGAAAACTTACGAGACCAAGGCACATAATATTATCTTGTGTAGAATTTCAAGTTTTGTGAGTTGACTGATGTGGGGCTCACCAATGTGAAGCTCTACTATAATTCTTTATGCACAATAAAATCAGGCATGAAAGGAGAGTAAGTATAATGTTTTGCACACAAACTTAGAGTGCAACAAAACACTCAAAATTTACAAAGTGAAGTGTAAGAATACTATTCAAGTTTGAATTTAAACTGTTTATTTTATGCATTATATCAATCATCTTTAACTTTTAACCCCGTGGTGGAGTAAAAAAAGTAGGGAGTGATGCAATCTTCATGACATACTCTATTGCCATGTAAAACAGCGAGCTTGATGAGTTGATGCACAAAATTTCAAACTCAAAATTCGACTCAACTGATTAACTTGTATATTAAAGAAACCATGAATTATGTAGATTTGGATCATCTTTAACTATAAATTTATGATGGAATAACAAAAGTTGGGAGTGAAGCAATCTTTATGTCAAACTCTTTTTAATTAGTTAAATAACATACACAAACTCAGAATTCAACTTAATAGATTACTGGAAACAAAAAACAGGTGAGGCCAATTTATTGTTATCTTATATAGAACTTCAAATTTGTCATTTGTAGTTTTAATCTGGATGAGTTAACTAATGTGGACTGCATACATGCTAACCTCTTGTTGATCCCAATGTGTCTAATCAAATCGAGATTGAAATCAGCTTACGTACAAGTTTGGTTACATGAATTTGGATTGTGATTGAAGTCATCCAATGTCTAACCTACACAAAAATAACTCTTTGAGTTAAATTTGATCATAAGCAGACATTGATTAGATAGTGAAAACACATATGAGACCACCTGAATATAATGTTGTTTTGTGAATAATATTAAGTTGTCTTAGCTTTCGATATGGGATGAAATAAGGAATATTGGGACTCAACCAAACAACTTGTCAAAGTCTTTGCGCCCACTCAAATAGAAACTTAATGAGTTGATGTAACAACTTCATACAGGGATGTGGAAAGTGTCCCAATTAACTTATATTCTTAATTAAACTATTGCACAGTCATCACCACACTTAAGTTGAATAAATATCATTTTTTTGGAAATGAAAACATATGATTCCAAGGGCACATAATATTATCTTGTGTAGAACTTCAAGCTTGAATAAGAGTGAGTTGACCAATGCGGGGCTCACCAATGCAAACATCTACTATAATTCTTTGTGCATGGTAAATATAGGCAAGAAGCGAGCGTATGTATAATATTTTGCACACAAACTTGGATTGCAACAAAACTATCCAAAGTTACAAACTAAAGTATAAAAATACTATAGCTCAAGTTTGAGTTTAGTTGTAGATTTGATTGTGAAAACACATGATACCATATGCATGTTTATTTTATGTTTTCTATCAATCATCTTTCACTTTTAAACTTGTGGTGGAATAACAAAAGTAGGAAGTGATGCAATCTTCATGACAAATTCTATTGCCATGTAAAACAACGAGCTTGATAAGTTGATGCACAAAATTTCACACAAACTCAAAATTCGACTCAACTGATTAACATGTATATTAAAGAAACCTTGAACTCTGTAGATTTGAATCATCTTTAACTATTAATTTGTGGTGGAATAACAAAAGTTGGGAGTGAAGCAATCTTTATGTCAAACTCTTTTTAATTAGTTAAATAACATACACAAACTCAAAATTCAACTCAATAGATTGATATTTATATTAAACAAATTATTACACTTGTTAGGATGAAGTAGAATTTAAATTGCTAGAAATAAAAATCAGGTGAGGCCAATTCATTGTTATCTTATATAGAACTTTAGATTTGTCATTTGTAGTTTCAATCTAGATGAGTTAACTAATGTGGACTGCATACATGCTAACCTCTTGTTAACTAATCAAATTAACAGGTGTCAAATTCTATGTTGGCTACTGACAAACCGCCATGCACACTAGTTCAATACCTAACACACCTCTTTTGTAATTGTCAAGAAATCATAAGATATATTAAAGTGTTGCAGGATGCACACAAGGCTACCATCGTGCCTCAAGTTTGAGAATTGATCGTGTACTATCGCAACACAAAAATTCTTATTTCGATAGGCAAAGCCTCTAGCTAAGAATTTCTGGTTGGCCATATTCAGTGTACTTGTTCCATAACAAGCCCCCACATACATACACTTACGTCTTTACGCTAATGCCAATGTAATGCGACATCCTCATCTTACGAGCATGCAACATATGTGTGAGTCTTACTGAGTTATTTGATGTCCTATCTCAAAAATCTCTTGACTTGGAACTTATTTAAATTTAGTCTAAGGACTTTATCTAATGTGCAAAAATAAAAGATGCATGACATAAGATAAAGAAAATCCCTTTTTTTTAATATGATTTCCACAAAGATTGTCTTTACAAAAGAAAAAGAGTACAATACACCCAATCCAATTAGGGCATTGGGCATCTTCTCTAACAATACGATATCGATCGTGGAATATGCCTCCAAGTTGATGGTCTTAAAAATATTACAAGTTAAGGATCATTTGAGATAGGACATCAATGATCCCATTGAGACTTGTGCATACAATACAGGGTGAAAAAGAGGATGCCTCATTCCATGGGTATAGTGTGGAGATACTAGTGCATGTATGCGAGTGCTTGTTGGAGAACAAGTACACTGAACTACCTTGCCTAGAAATTACTATTTGGAAATATTCTATGGTCGAATGGAAATTTTCTCATTATGATAGTGCAAGAATTAGTCATTGGACTTGAGGTACCATTGTGACTTTGTGCATGACATGCTGCACTTTGATGTATTTTCTAATTGCATGATAATTAAAAAGGGTATACATTGGATGTAACATCTTCATGTATGGAGGTTAATGAGTGGCTAATAAATGATCCGTCACCTGTCTAGATGAATAGGTGAATTTTCTATATGTTCCATTGTACTTGACTTTAAAATTCTTAGCCAAGGTTGGATAGAAATTAGACGTGGGGTTTTCTAATTCTTCATCATCGAGTCAAGCTACTAGAAATGGATACATAGTTATTGAGCTATTGCGGTTTTGACTAATAATCTATACCCTAGGCTCAATCGAGAGATTAGATGATGGAAGGAACGTACTTGCTTTATGTTCGTAATTAGAATAGGTTCACACTTCACCTAAGACTAGGAGTCATGATGCACTACTAGTTGCTTCCATGACTAGTGGGTTCTTTGAATTAATAGGTTAATTCTAAAAAAATTAATTAATAAGATTAATTAATTAGAATAATTATTAGTTCAATTAAGTCACATGAATTGTGAGCCCACAACTAGCTTAGAGTGAACCTAAATGGTCACATACTAAGTTGAAAAGAGGGTTGGATTAAATTAATTAATAAGATTAATTAATTTGGGGCTCAAATTAATTTAAAGAGTTAATTAATTTATCTAATTAAATAATATGATTATTTAATGGGACCTAATGAGATTAGGGAGCCCATGTGGAGCTTATTAATTAATTGATATGATTAATTAATTAAGTTGGGTATAAATTAATTTAAAGAGTTAAATTAACTCATCTATTTAAATAATACGGTTATTTAATTGGAGCTAATATGATTAAGAGCCCCACATATGATTAAATTAACTAATTGATATGACCAATTGCATATCAAATAATAAGATTATTCAATAGGTAATAATATGATTAGAGAGCTCAAGTAGAATTAATTAATTAATTAATTGTACCAATTAACTAAGTTGGTCTGACTTAATTGATGGGATCAAATAATTGAACTTAATTAAATTAATTGAAGTTTAAACCCAAGCTAATGGGCTTGTAGGAGGCCCATTAAGTAGTTTAATTATAAGAATTGCACTTGTCTTGGATTTTGATGGAAAGAAGTAATCAGATAAGGAAAGAAGCAAGTGAAAACCTAGTAGGACTAGGATTGGGGAGTCCTTAAAAAGGACACTTCCATAATGGCCGATTCTTAGAGTTTTCTAAGAGAGAGAAATTGGCCAACACAAGAAAAAGAAAACCACCCTATTTTTCTTCCTTTAATTTTGCTTCTCCATCAAAAGGTTCCAACTTTTTGATCATAGTTCGATTCTTCTATTCACAAGTTGAATTATGAATTAAACTCCACATATTCTAGAGTAGAATAAGGCCTTTTGAATCTACTAGCATGTATTCAATTGGTGTAGAAATTTTCAAGGTGTGGATACATTTAGAGGGGTAACACTCTACGTGAACCGTTTCCAACAAAATGGGTATAGATTCAAGATTCGCAAAGCAGTTTGTGGAGAGAAAATAATTTGAATCATTTTTTACTTTTTCATTAGTCGGAGTACAAATCAAGGTAAAGGTTTCTAAGATCTTCTTGGCGTAAGTATCAGACAACTGAGTAGACAGCCAATCATTTGTTAATTGCAACATCCCTACATCATTCCAAATGAGTAGGATATCATCAACATAAAGCACAATAAATGTAACTGCACTCCCACTAACTTTTCATTCGGATTCTTGAGGAAATCATATGATTTGATTACCTCATCGAATTGGATATTCCAGCTTCGGGAAGCCTTTTTAAATCTATAAATGGATCTGTGAAGCTTGCAAACCTTTTGTTCGCTTCCTTTGGATATGAAGCCCTCTAGCTGCCTCATATAGATCTCTTTCACAATGTTTCAATTAAGAAATGTGGTATTCACATCCATCTGTCATATCTCATAGTCATAATACATTGATATGGCCAACAAGATCCGAATGGATTTAAGCATCACCATTGGTGAGAACATCTCCTCACAGTCAATTCCTTGCCTTTGAGTATAATCCTTTGCAACCAATCATGCTTTATAGATCGCTACTTCTCTATCTACTCCAAGCTTCAACTTGTAGACCCATTTGCAACATATGGGTACAATACCCTATGGTGGGTCTACCAAGATCTATATCTTGTTGGAGTACATAGAGTCTATTTTGGATTTCATGGCATCCTGCCATCTCCCATAATTGATCTTAGACATCACTTTTCCATAGATTCTTGGATCACTATCCAAAGGCAGCCCCTCCTTTGTGTTTTCTAACAAAAGGCCATACCTTTCATGAGGCCTTGATATTCTTTTAGATATCCTAGGAGGATATGTGATAGAAGTGTTAGTTTGTTGAGGTTGTGGCACTATTACCTCTTTTGAGACTTGTTGTGACTCTTGAATTTCTTCAAGTTCTATAATCTCGCCATTTCTATCCAATAGAAATATGGCAATTCTCAAAACAAACACCTTTTGTTAAAACAAAAGGGATCATAGAAATAGTATTTAATAGATTTTAATGGATACCCCACAAACATGCATAAGATGGATTTACTATCCAACTTATCTTCCACTTGCAGCTTCTTATAAGTAGTGCACCCCCATACCCCTAAGGTAATGGTAAGAGGGGGTCTTGTTGTACCATATATCATATAGCATTTTAAGCACCAACATTGATGGCACTCTATTCAATAAATATCCTGCCATTTCTAGAGAATAGCCTTAGAATGAAAAAAAAACTCCAATGAAGCTCTTCATGGACTGAACTATGTCTAACAATGTTCGTTTCCTTTGCTCAACTACTCTATTATGTTGTGGTGTTGTAGGCGGAGTCCACTATGAGAGAATGTATTTCTCCTTTAGATAATCAAGAAACTCATAACTCAAGATTTGCCTTTCGATCAAATTGAAGAGTCTTAATACTTCGCCCAATTTATTTCTCCACTTCTTGCCTAAAGTCTTTAAGCCTTTCAAAGGTTTCAAACTTGTACCTTGAAACGTAAACATACTCAAACTTAGAGTAATCGTCGGTAAAGGTAATGAAATATTGGTAGTTCCCTCGAGCACTGACACTTAGTGGCCCGCATATATCTGTATGGATCAAATCTAAGGAATTTATAGGACACTCCACTTATCCAACAAATGGTAACTTGGTCATATTTCCCTATAGACAAGACTCACACATTAGCATTTCTTGTCATCCTCAAGGCCAAGCAATCGTGTCGATTTATGAACTCTATTCTTTGAGATATGACCTAGTCTAGCAAGCCACGAGTATGTAGAAATATGATCATCTAATTTTTTTTTATTTTGTTGAACATGGAAGATGGAGTTTTGGGGTATGATAGAATATAAATCATTTGTCAGTACTCCAGCACAAATCAAGAAAGAGCCATGAAAAATTGAACATCTTTCATTTGAAACAGTAAAACTAAATCCCTCTTTATCTGAAACTGGAATAGATATAATATTTTTAATCAACTTAGAAATGTAAAGACAATTATTTAAATCTATCCTAACTCTACCGCCTAGAGCTAAGTGAATTGTTCCTATGGAAAATACAACTCCTCTTGCTTTATTCCCTAACCGCAAAATAGTCTGTCATTTACTTAGCTTTTTGTTTCTTGTCATCACCTTCAAGTTATTACAAAGATGAGAACCACATTCAGTATCTAATACACAATAAGCATCATTAACCAAAAGATTAACTTCAATAAAAATACATACGAGAATAATTCGGGTGACTTGCAAAGTACTCCTTGTAGTTCTTCTTCCAATGCCCCGACTTACCACAGTAGTGGTGGTGTGGCTTGTACTTAAATGCAATCTAATTCCATAAGTGTATGGGCCAACAAGTAATAATGTGTACGAGTATATGGATGTCATGTCCCTAGAGAGTATGAGATTAAGTACCGAAGTATAGATAATCTAATATAATTAACCTATCAAAAGTTTTGTAGATTGATTTAGAAACTTAGATCTAGAAATTAACAAGCAACAAAAACAATCAAGAAAAATAGGGAATTTAAACTTAGGTAAAGAAGTACCAATGCATTAGATTGTCATTCTATTGCATTGTGAATTCTTACAAGTTAGTGAACAGGATTGACATTTTTGTGATAGTAGGAACTCCAATTTTGTGTAATACTCTTTTTCAAGATGTACCACACCCATTACTAGAAAGCAACCGATATATTCCTAAATCGGTATATTCCTATACAAGTTTAGCTATCCAATAATGCATTAGCCTTTATGATTTTCTCTAGCTTTTAATAGTCAAGTCTATAACTACTACGTGTACTAACTCCTATACTACTCTAGTAACCTAGCCTACGGCATACACTACATGAGCACTTGTTATGACACTACCTTTTGGTCTCAATCACAACAATAATGTTCATCTCAAAACTAGCTAAATTTCAAGAAGCATTAAGAACATAGTGCGTGCTCATCACAAAATCAACAATCATCCACCTCACATACAAGTTAATAATTCACAACTTTGTACAAATGGCTTTCTAAGCCTTGGCAAAGTTGAGTTTAGTTCATAATAAATTCAAGCAAACAACACTTGTTTCTCAACATTATGCATTTACAATATTCTTTAGAACTAAACAAAATCAAAAGAAAACTAAAGTAAAAATAACAACCCCTTTGGAGAGTCTTCATTTCTAACTTTAGATTCTCCTTACCCAAATTACCACCATCTTCCCTTTGTCTTGAATCCCCAACTCCTTAATGATGGGTATGTGTGGAGAAATATGGAAGAATGGGTGTTTTGAGTGGAGACAAAGAGTGTGAAAATTTAGGTGTAGAGTGTGTGTGGGTGATGAATTGTGTGTTGAATGTTGTGTATTGTGTGTTGTTCAAAACAAATAAGTATAAGCATATGTGTATCTATCATTTGTGTGATGTAATTATGTGTAAATAGTGTATCTAATAGACTGACATATGGTATGTGATGGTATAGTGGTGTATAACAAGAAAGATTGCATGCATGGATTAGATTGCCACTTATCCCTCAAAATTCCACAATAATTTTTTTTTTCATTTTTGTACCACTAGCGTCGCGGCGCGCAATGCTCTGTTCTTCTAGCACCGTGGTACCTAGAGGGGGTGAAGCAGTGCCTGAGAATGGCCTGCTTATTACCCAAAATTCAAGTACTCATGTCGCGGCCCCTTCTATTGCCACAACACGAGTTCTCCTTCATCCGACACCGTGGAACCTAAGAGAGGGTGTTGCGGTACTACCAAAAATGGAACTCACTACCTGATTTTAGCTACTCGCACAATGGCGTAACCTAAGGGTGTCTTGGTGCGAGTTTCTCTTTGTCCAATTTTGGCTATTTTTCACCATGTCTTCTCTCCATTCTTCATTTTTAGTCCCTATACATAAATATCACAAAATAATCCACAATTGTATCAATTGTAAGGCAAAAATATATGGAATTGTGCTCATGGAGGTGTCGAAAATATTACAATTTATGAGCCTATCAACTTCTCCCAAACTTACCTTTTGCTCGTCCTTGAGCAAAACTCAAAATCAAATAATCATAAGCTCATATTTGATCATGAATTACTAAGCTTGATTAACCAATTCAAATGCCTCATCAATCTTTATTGCACATAAGTCCAAAGGTTGGTTACAAAGCTAGTTAAATAACATTACAAAACTTGTGTTTCATTGATCTAGTCATGAATTCAAAACGTGTGTGTGTGTGTGAAGTGTCAATCTCAAGTTTCACAACTTTATATAAATGGCTTTCCAAGCCTTGGCAAAGTTGAGTTTAGTTCAAAATGAAATAAAGCAAACAACACTTGTTTATCAACATCATGCCTTTACAATATTCTTTAGAACTAAACAAAGTTAAAAGTCACTTCTAGCTTTAACTTCTCCTTGCCCAAATTAGCTCATTCTTACCTTTATGTTGAATCCCCAACTCCTTGATGATAGGTGTATGTGTTTTTGGTGTAGTGCATGGAGAAATATGGAAGAATCGATGTTTTAAGTGGAGAGAAAAAGTGGGTGAGAATTTAGGTGTAGAGTGTGTGTAGGTGACAAATTATATGTTGAATATTATTGTGTATTGTGTGTTGGTCAAGATAATTATGTGTTAGCATGTGTGTATCTATCATTTCTATGATGTAATTATGTGTAAATAGTATATCTAATAGAGTGACACTTGGTATGTGAGGGTATAGTGGTGTATAATAAGAAAGATTCCCTTGCTGCCTAAGTTCAGGCACTCGTGTCGCGGCATGAGTTCTCCTTCGTCCGGCGCCATGGTGCCTAAGAGGGTATGTCGCGGTACCACCAAAAATAAAACTCATTACCCAATTTTAGATACTCTCGCTGCAGAGCGACCTAGGGTATGTTGCGGCGCGAGTTCCTCTCTGTCTAAGTTTAGCCATTTTTCATCTAGTCTTAACTCCATTCTTTATTTTTAGTCTATACACATAATTATCACAAATTAAGGCATAACTGATGCAAAAACATGTGTAATTATGCTCATGGAGGTGTCAAAAATATTACAATTTATGAGCCCATCAAGTGGCACTTGTTATTGGCCTTGGAACCCTTAGTCACTCCACCAGAGGCTTTCATACATTTGCCCTACTTAGAAGAGCCCTTCTTCTTCCCTTTCTTTGGCTTTTTAGCCTTGGATTAGGACAAAGAGGCAACAACATGACAGGATTCTCCTTCTTTATGGTGGATTTTGCCATTTTCAACATGTTGAATAGCTCAGTGATGCTAGTCTCTATTTTATGCATGTTGAAGTTCACTACAAAGGCATCCAATGAGGGTGGTAGAGGTTATAGGATAAGATCAATGTAGACTTTGTTGTCCATAGTGACTCCCAATGACTCGAGCCTTTCTATGAGGCCTTTCATCTTTGCCCCATGTTTATGGACTAAAGATTCCTTCATCATACAGGTCCGAAAAGGCTCTTTCGAAACTTAGTATCTTACCTATCGCGTGTGTTCACCATATAACTCTTATAGGTGGAGGTGAATATCAGGAACATGTACCATATTCTCATGTTGTCTCTGCAACTCACATAGCAACAAGCTTGCAAGTCATCCTTAACTTGCTTGTGGTACTCTTACAAGCTCTTCCTAAGTGGTATCCACTAGCACAACTGGTTGTGGTATCACATCAAGGACATAAGACCTTTTTTTGGATTGGAGACTAATCTAAAAGTTCTTAAGTCAATCAACATAGTTAGATCCAGTTAACTTTTTGACGTCTATAATAGATGCAAGTGGATTTTAGCCATTTTGAGATCTAATCTACAAAACAAGCGAGGTAGAAAAATATGCATGCATTTGACAATATATTCATTTATAATATGGTCTTTAATTATAAATATCTCCCACTATTTCATCCAAATCACATCACCCTCTAGATGGCAATTTGGGAAATTATCTTTCCTAGTAGGCTTGAGGTAAAATTAATGTTTAACATGCCCAAGAATATGATGTTGAGTTCGCGTGATCTCGGGATATGCGTAGCGGAAAATTAAAAATGTAGAAACAACATCCCATAATAATTACGGCCGTACCCTGGATCTGATATAATTTTAACGATCTTGCAATGCACACTTTAAGCAAGAACACGAAATTAGAATTCTGCTAGCAATTTTGATTTCTTTACTAACCTAATTTATGGAATGAATATAGTGAATATTAATTTTAACTATCAATTAGTGATAAAAGAATTAATATTTTGACAAATGATGTAATTTTGGTGGAAAAAGGATTTAGGAGAAAATAATTTTTCTAATAATTTTTCTCCTTTCCTATTTTTCTATATGGCCGAAAATTTGAGGAGTATTATTACTGTCCTCTAATTTTCAGCCCTCATGGTATAAATAAGGGGCGCAAAAATTCCAAGTCCCCACTCTTAGTGTTTTTGGTCTCCTTTTGATTGATTGATTGAAAAATATTTGGTTTACCCAAAATTCTCCAACTTTATCCCTTTACATCTTCTAAAGATATTTAGGGTCTCTTAAAAATTTCAAACTCTTAAGTTTTTATCCTTTTGAACAACCTTTATGGGTCTCTCCTAAGAGGCCTCTATGAATCGGACTTGGACTTTAAAATAAATCTCACAATTAATTTAATTAATTATTTTAGCTCAAATTGAATTAATTAATTCCATCTAGCCCACCTAATCAAATTAAGCTCAATAAATAATTTAATTATTTAATTGAGTAAATTAATTTAATAATTAAATTAATTTATGGATTACACAATTAATTTGATCCAATCAAATAATTATTTCACTCCAATTGGTCTCCCTAATCTTATTTGGTCCAATTAAATAATTCAATTATTTAATTAAACAACTAATTCAACTCATTGAATTAATTTAAATCCCAATTAATTAATCTCAATTAATTAATTAGATCCAACTCCTTGGATAATTCCTAAGTTAGAAATGTTCCAACTCAATTTGTATGGGACCTTTAGGTTCAAATCTAAGCTAGCAGTGGGCTTGCAACATTTGCAACTTATGAATAATAATTATTATAATTAATTAATTCGCTCGAAATTAACTCCTTAATTCCAAGAACCTCACAAGTTATGGAAAACATCTAGCAAGTGTATTATGACTACTTAGACTTAGGTGAAATAGCGAGTGAACCCATTTCAATTATGAGTACTATACACGTAAGGTCCTTCTGTTAACTAATCTTGTGATTGAATCTAGAGCATGGATTAATAGTTGAATCCCTAATTGCTCAATAACTATGATTTCATTTCAACTTTTAATGACTCATGACGAATCATTAGAAAACTCTCATCTAACATTCATCCTGCCTTAGCTAAAAACATCGGAGTCATAAACTATAAAAATATAGGAGATTCACTTATTTTGTTAGATAAATGATAGATCCTTTATTGGAAACTCATTAACCTCCATACATATCAGCAACATCCAATGTACCCCTTTTGTGATTGTCAGGCAATCAAAAGATATATCAAAATAGAATACGACATGTGCAAGGCTACCATGGTACCTTAAGTCTGAGGACTAATTGTTACTATCGTAATATGGAAATTCTTATTTCTGACAAACAAGTTTCCATTTAATAATTTCTAGTGAGTGTGTTCAATGTATTTGTTATCTAACAAACACCCACATACATACATTAGCATCAGTACGCTAATATCCCTAGAGCGAGACATCCTCTTTATGCTAGCATGCATCATATGCGCGAGTTTATTAGACTATTCGATGTCCTATCTCAAGAAGCCCTCAACTCGAAACTAATCTAAGACTAAAACCATAGAGGCATATTCCATGATTATCATCACATGCGTAACCATGTCCCGTAGCTAAGATTAGTCTAGAGACTTTATCTAATTACTATATCCAATTAAAGATAAAGAGATTTTGCCTATTTTTAACTTTGAAATTTTTTGAACTGCTATTCATCCCCCTCACCCCAACCCTTTTATAGTACTAGGGGCTAACAGCTAGTATCAGAGCTATTGATTTATGAAACATTAGTATCCAAGTCTAATTGATTTGAATCTTGAACCACAATAACTTGCACAAATTTTCAACAAGAAGAACGTTATTAGCATTCCTCTTTCTAAGATTCCCATGTTTTCTTTAGAATATGATGACTAAAATTTCATATGCAGGCACATCTAATTGCAATGGATAATGAAATATGACCTATTATTGAAGATGGACCTAACGTAATAACCAAAGTGGACACTACTGACGTTGGTGATTATGCGCCAAAGACAAAGGAATAGATCAAAAAATGAATTGGTGCTCATGGTCATCGGAACACTGCCTAAAGAATGGGATATCAAAACAGTGACAATGAGAGAGTCAAAGAACTTGTCATTGATGAGCTTACATGAACTGTCCTCTGATCTAAGATCATTTAAATTCGAGATGTGGAGAAGAATTAAAGAACAACCATCAATATCATCTACTGCACTCACTAACCTAATAATGATCAATAAAATACACTTCTCATGAAAAAATTCACGAAGAAAAACTACAAACACAAATAGAGAATTTCAAACCGAAGATGACAACAATAAAATCAGGTAAGCAAGTAAAACTTGAAATCAAACAGATGATTGATTTGTGTTATAATTGCAAGAAACCTGAACACTTCACCAGGGACTGTCCTTATCCTCTAGTACAAAAGTACATCGAAGAGGAAAGAAAGGAAAGAAGAGAAAGCTGATTGAGGAAGAAAGGAAAAGAATAAAGTTTTGCTGCTAAGGTAGAAATCAATATACAACCCAGTAACATAGAATCAGTTTCTTCAAATGATAGTGATAGTGAAACAGAGAAGGAGGTATTAATGTGCTTGATGGCAAACAATGTAGACGAATCAACATTATAGAGCAGTGAGGTCGCCACACAGTTAGCCAACCAACATGCTTACTGGATAAGGATGCATTTGACTGGGCTGTTAAAAAAATACTTCCCACATTCACAATGGCGCAATTTTGGGCCATGTGCTATTTCGACCTATGTGCAATTTTGGTGATACTTTTTTATGATTTTGTAATTTGAATTATATTTTTTTTAACCTTTTAGCAAATTAACTTGGAATTTACTGTATTAATTTCAATGGAAATAATTAAAAAAAATTGCGCATTAGGTTGCATACACAAACATTTTCATGAGTTAAAATTTTCTACATATTTACAAAAAATGTGCTTTACCTTTTTGTGTGGTTGGTTATTATATTAAAATACTCTACATGTGCTTAGAAATTGCATGCGTTACTAATTTCATTTTTTATGTGATTATATTTTTTTGGTGTAAGTTGAAATTGAATTGATGTGATAAGAATTATGTCTAACGAATGTATGGATATAGATATTTGGGTGCTCATGCAAGTTGAATATTTATTATTTTATATTACTTCTTGAGAAATAAATTGTGGTGATGTTGGTAATACAATATCCCCATTTTTTTTAAACTGATAGTAGGATTTGAATTAATGTAAGTATTATGTCTAACATTTTCGAGTCATGTATTTCTAGGGTCATTTTTTAGAGGCCATGTATCATTAATTTAACAAGGGATGTTTTTTTTTTCACTACTATTGGCCAAATTATCTAAACATGAAGCACCAAATATTAATATGGCCCATATGTGACTAATTTTTTTTATGTATATTGCATAATTACATGGATAGAAAATGGACTAAAAAAATTATTATTTTTGGGACTAATAAAATTTTATTATGGATTTTAACATACTAGGAGATGATTACTAGTATGACTTGCGATTTTTTTTTATTTCAATAGGCTCATAGGAATAATAAAAAGTTTTATTTGGGTCTAAAATAAATACTAGAGCAATACCTAGTTTTGTGCAATTAAATTAAAATATTTAGATCAACTCACCAATTTTATATTTTAAGCCCATTGAGTATGAAAATGGACAGGTTGCTTAATATTATCCCAACTTAAATGCTAACATCATTTAGATGGATCAAAATTATTATTTGTGGTGAAATTTATTTAAGCTGTAGAGAATTTAACTAAAGAGTTTGATCTCAATTTTGCGATATGAGCTCGCTCACAAGTAAAAAAAATTCGGTTATCCTTAAGTCGTTATTTGAGCTAACTTATGGACTTTATTGGCAATATATTTGATATACTCACTAGAAACCTCATTCTACACAAAAGTTTCTACAAGAAAATCTTGCTAGAGAACAAAAGAGGGCTACTTATCTTCTAAAACTAGTCCACTAAAACAAATGTAGACTTATGAGTGTGAGACACCAGAGTGCATCTATTTTCCTATAGTCATTAATCAATTATTGCGCTATGAATTAGTATATTTGTTGGGTTCACTATAATCGCAAGGGCATACACAGCGAAAAATTAAATTTTTTTATCAAATATAAATAAATATCTCCCCTCGATTTGAAATTGATTCTAACGATCGTGCTTATTTAATTAAAAATATAAATAAATATTAAATTTGGATTATACATTTCTCAAACTTCAATTGTTATAAGAAATGAAGTAATCAATTGCTTATCATAGACTTTCAGAACTGCAGTGATCTAAGTGTGTCCCCTCTATTAGGTCCACAATATGAAAGAGCAGCACCAATTTAAAAGATTTGCTAGTATTCTTTTAATTATTTACTAATCTAGATTCGAAGTAAATTTTTATTTTTTGATCCAACTAACAGATCAAGAACAAACTTTCAAGAACAATAAAGATTGATTCTTTAATTTCTTGAAACTTGAATATAAAGAAAATATCAAGAAACTAGTTTTCTTCTAAAGAACAAGAAAATCAAGATTTCATGAAAATATTTTTTTTTCTTTTTTTTCTTTTCTTTTCTTGGAGAGAAAAACAGAAGACTTAACAAAATAATTTTTGCTTATTTTCATAGCTAATTTACACCATCCCTATTTATAGGGGCTGAAATTTTGCTCCAACTCCAACTCTTGGAAAGTTTGTCAATTTTGAACTATTTCAAACTTTTATCTAGGAAAGATTCCAAATCTTCTAACAATTTTTTTTATTTTTCTCTCTCCTATATATGTGAACTTATTTAAGACTACATTAATCATCAAAATTATCTACATATATTCTTGATATTAATTTGATCTCTCCAAATATTTATCAAGATAGATATATATCAAATATATACCATAAATATATTTATATAATAAATAAATCCTAGTGGTCGATTTTTATCACATAAAAATCAATCACTACATTTATTTATTTATAAATATGCTAATTAAATAAATTATATTTATTTAATTTTTTCTCTTCATATTTTAGTGGATTTTTTAAGTGATCCACATTAATTTTTGGGCTTGGACTTAAAAATCAACAAATCAATCTAATTGATTTAATCCCAAATTAACCAATTCTAATCAAATTAGGTCCAATTAAATAATTTAATTACTTAATTGAATAATTTAATTTTATCATTAAATTAAATAGAACCCTTAATTAATTAATTAATTAATCAATATTAACTAATTAATTCACAACCATTGGATAAATCCCAAAATTAAAAATGTTACTTTCCATAAAGATGTGTGACCCTCTTAGGTTCACTACTAAGCTAGTAGTGGGCTTGCAACATTTGCAACTTATGAATAACAATTATTCAAATTAATTAATTCACTTTGGAATTAACTCCTTAATTCCAAGAACCTCACTATCCATTAAAACACCTAACAATTAATTATGACAAACTAGTCTTAGGTGAAATAGCGAGTAAACCTATTTCAGTTGCGAGCACCATTCACGTATAGTCCTTTCGACAGTTAATCTCCCGATTGAATCTAGGGCATAGATTATAAGTTGTAACCCTAAATAATTTAATAAATGTGATCCTGTTTCAAGTTTCAATGATTCGTGATGAATCATGATTCATCCTACCTTCGTCAATGTTTTTAAATCACAAACTATGAAAACACAGGAGATTCTCTTATTTAAAAAAAATAAGTGTCGAATTCTATGTTGGCTACTGACAAACCTCCATTCACACCAATGCAATACCCAGCATACCCTCTTTGTGATTATCAAACAATTAGAAGATATATCAAAGTGTTGCATGATGCACATAAGGTTACTATCACGCCTCAAGTTTGAGGACTATCCTTGTACTATCGCAACACAAAAATTCTTATTTCGACAGGTAAAGCCTCCAGCTAAGAATTTTTTGTGGGCTGTGTTCGGTGTACCTGTTCCCTAACAGGCACCCACATACATGCACTTATGTCTCTATGCTAATACCAATAAAATGCAACATCTTTGTCTCATGAGCATGCATCATATGTGCGAGTCTTACTGAGCTATTTGATGTCCTATCTCAAAAAGCTCTCGACTCGGAAATTATTTAAGACTAAAGCCTTATAAGCATGTTCTATGATTGCCATCATATGCACGATCATGCCCTGTAGCTAAACTTAGTCTAAGGACTTTATCTAATGTGTAGAAATAAAGGATGCATGATATCGGATAAAGAAAATACCTTTTTATTAATATGATTCCCAATAAGATTATCTTTATAAAAGAAAAAGTGTACAATACACTCAATCCAATTGGGGCGTTAGGTATTCTACTCTAACAATATTCCCAATCTCACTAATTAGAAGTGGAAAATTATTTTAAGTGTATTCTTGACAAAAATAGAGAACCACAGGTAGATGGATATTAAGGTTCTATGTACTGACAGAAAGCGAGAATATCATGTCTAATTAGTTTAGACATATATGTGAGGAAAATAGAGTTTCAAGTTGAATGATAATTTTGAACCTTTACAACTAAATAAGCTTGTGAAAAGGGAAGAATCAAACACTTCAAAATAACTAGATTTTTGGTGGCATAAATTGATTTGTATCTCACTTAGTAAGATGCAAACTTAATTGTTGCCCATATCATGAAAATGTGCCTCCAAGTGAATTCTCCAACTTGCTATGAACTATGACATAGAAGAAAGCCTAAATTTGTGGTATAAACCTAAAGAATTGACAACATATGTTCTCATAAGGTGATGACTACCATTTTGGATAAATGATATTAAGTTATGTAATGTAGATTTTCTAAAGGAGGATTTGCGAGTATATATGAAGTTAATGAAAATCTTAAACTATATGAGTTATGAGATCCTTCAGGAGGCACTCATTTCTCTAGCAAGGGTGATGAATCCTAAATTCATCTAGCAATCGTTGGCATAGTGGGAGCAACTCCAAAGTTAGTGGAAGTGTCTCACAAGAAAAAGACTCTCAAATTCCACAAGTAAGAAGTGAATATGAGTTATTCCACATTCTCTATATGAGATTGAGATTGAGTGGACATTCTTCATAGCTACTCTTTTAGATTAAATACTTATCACAAAGATGAGACCCACAGCCAATATCTAATACCCAAAAAGTATCGGTAGTTAATAAGTTAACAAAATAAATACCTAAACTCTTCAGGCTCGTAAAGTACTATTTGCAATTTCTCTTCTAATGCCCAGGTTTGCTGCAGTAATGGCATTTGTCATCAGCTTTGTTAGAACCCTTCGAAACCCTGCTAGCTGCCTTCTTGTCGTTGACCTTCAGGGAACCCTTCTATTTTCCATTCTTCTTCTTGAGCTTTGCAGCCTTCTAGTTGGAAGGGTATCCAACAAACATGATCGGTTAGTCCTTTTTCATAGTGGACTCAGTCATCTTTAATATATGAACCAACTTTGCAAGGCTAGTTTCCATATTATGCATGTTGAAGTTGACAAAGAAAGTGTCAAACTAGAGGTAGAGACTGCAGGATGAGGTTCATATAAAGTTTGTTATCCATAACGACTCCAAATAGCTCGAGCCTTTCTATTATGCCTATCATCTTTAATTTATGATTATGGACTGAAGAGCCCTCCATCATACGAGTCCTGAAAAGCTATTTTGAGATCTAATATCTCGCTTGTCAGTGTGTTCACCATACAACTCTTGTAGGCGAACATAGATATCATGCACATGCGCATATACCTCGGGTTGTCTCTGCAACTCATTTGATATCGATGTCGTCATATACTTTGTGCTTGCAGATCATCATCAACTTATTGTCGATATTTTGCAAGCTCCTTCTCGATCCCATCTACCAGTGGACCTGCCGGCGGAGAAGTATTGAGGACATAAGATCTTTTCTCAGATTGTAAAATAATCATGAGATTCCTAAGCCAATAGGCAAAATTAAGTCCAATTAATTTATTAGTGTCTATAATTAATGCAAGTGGATTTTTAGCCATTTTTATAGACAATGTACAAAAATCAAAATGAGGCAGAAAATGAGCATTCTTTCAAAATATATTCATTTATAACAAGGTATTTTGTTGCAAATGTCTCTCACTATTTTATTCAAATTCCATCGCCCCAAATGGCAATTCAAGAAATCATATTTTTTAGTGGGCTTGAGGCGCCCAATCAATATGACATATACCCCAATTTTATGAGCCTATAAAATATATTAATATGTGGTTAACTTTCAAAGATTATATCTCCATACAACCCTTAAGATGTTTTACCTCAATTCTTCCTATATATCTCAATTTTATTAGCCCATATAGTACTAAGTGTCAAGCAAGACCCATTAAACCTCTATGTAAATGGAACATCCAAATGTTCCACGACTCATGGCCAACATAGAGACAAGTTCATCCCATAGGCATTGCCATGCTTAGTAGAGATCACAAATTTCCATTACAGAGTCATTCCATGACTCATGGTCAATGACTAAGTAAGGTGGCATCATCATGTCATCTAGTTTTGATGGTATTCATGGATTATTAGGTCCAACACAATTTTATCCATATTTGCTTGAAATAGGAATTTCAAAAATTCCTTTACTTGATTTTAATTCAAGTGGGGTTATTTATTTTAACCAAGACCATATCAATTTTAATGTTAGTTTATTTAATATATTTGTATTCAATTGATAACAAGTATATCACATGAAATAATATTAAATAAACCCCACACATGCTTCTAATACATACATAATTTGGATGATCATGGTCCAATCCTATCCATTTGAACCAAAAATGGATCTAGGTCAATTTAAGGGTAATAAAATGAAAATAGAAATTAATTTCTATTACATGAATATATCCCATACATTAATGGGCTTTCTCTTGATTCTTCATCTTCATCCTTCTTCTTGTCTACCAAAACAAAAAGAAAAACATTATCCTATTCTACTCTCATTTCAAAAATTATAAAGTATATACAAGAAAAGAATAAGAGACTCACAAGCCCATATTAAAAGCTCAAAATTAAATAAATCCAATCACATTGGTCATAAAGGCTCAATGATCATTCCATACATATTTATAAACGCATCTCATGAATTTATAAAAGCATGTACATTTACCATTAATTTAAAATTTTAATTTCATGACTTGGGATAAAATCTTGATTTTTTCATGAAAAACTCATTTTTCAAAAATTTAAAATTAACAGTTTAATTAAAAATAATGAAAAATCAAATTTTGCAAATTGATATGACAGGGCTGTCCAACGGCCCCTACGCAGCAGTGCACTGCCTACTGCATGTGGGCAGTATACAAAACAAGCACACGCACGCTACTGCACATAGCTCTGCAGCACACGTCACTGCATTGTTTGGATCATATTCAAATATATTTATTTAACAATTATATAAATAGGAAAATTATTTTATCCCAATCAGAAATACAATTTTCAATCAGAATTGAACAATTAGATTAATAAAAATAAATCAAATCTGATTGGAATTGTATAAAATGTGGCTTTAATACCACTGTTGGGTTCGCTTGATTGTGGGGTGTGCATAGTAGAAAAATAAAAAAATTTAAAAAATTTATGCCATAATAATTATAACATCATCCTAGATTCGATGAGATTTTATCGATTTCACAATTTCCAATGGTTATACTAATAAATAAAGAGTTTCCACTTATACCATTCAAAGCACTCCGTTGTCATAGGATTTGAAGTAATTGATTGCTAGCCCTTTTTATGAATTCTGATTCACAAAGATCCAACTATCTCCCCTCTAAAGTAGCCCACACTATGAACAAGTGCATAAAGTCAAAACTCCACTAGCAATTCTGATTCCTTTACTAACGTAACTTCGGAATATGTTTTGGAGAATATTAATTCTTAGTATCAACTAGTGATAAAAGAATTAATATTTTTTGACAAAAGAATGGAATTCTTTTGGTGTTGTGTGAAAAAGATGTAGAAGAGAAAATATTTTTCTCTCTCTTGATGATGGCCGAAAATTAGAGAAATTAATCCTCAAAATTTTGGTCCCTATTTTATATTGTGGTGGCCAAAAATTCCAAGAGTCTCACTCTTGAATTTTTGGCCACTCCTCTCATTGATTGGAGGATTTTTGGTTGGTTTCAAGATCTCCCAAAAATCAACTCTATCTCTTGTATCTTCCAAAGATACGTGGAGATATTTTTATCTAATCTAATTAAATATTTTCAAGAATATCAAATTCTTAGGACTTTATCTTCTTCCAACAACTCTTGTGGATCTCTCCAAATTGGCCATTTGATTTGGGCATGTACTCTTAATTAAATCCACCAATTAATTCAATTAATTGATTAAACTCAAGTTCAATTAATTAATTTCATCTAGGACACCTAATCAAATCAAACCCAATTAAATAATTCAATTATTTAAATGAGTAAAATTTATTTAATAATTAAATTAATTTATGGTTATCACAATTAATTGATCCAATCAATTAATTGGTCTACTCTAAATGGGCTCCATAATCTTATTAGGTTCAGTTAAATAATCTAATTATTATTTAAATAATTAATTAAACTCCTTTGAATTAATTTAAGGCTAACTAATTAATCTCCATTAATTAATTGGATCCAACTCCTTGGATCAATTCCTAAGTTAGAAACCCTAATTGACTCAATAACTATGATTCTATTTTAAGTTGTAGTGATTCATGGTGAATCATTAGAAAACCCCGTTTAACATTCATCCTGCCCTCAAAAACTATGAAAACATAGGAAATCACTTGTTCTACCACGCAAGTAATGGATCCTTTGTTGACCACTCGTTAACCTCCATACATGTCAATGCAACATCCAACATACCCCTTTTGTGATTATCAACCAATGAGAAAATACATAAAAAAAGGAACACAACATGCATAAGGCTACTATGGTGCCTCAAGTCCAAAGACTAACCATGTACTATCGTAACATGAAAATTCTTATTTCGATAAAAATTCTTATTTCGATAGACAAAGTCTCCAACTAAGAATTTTCAGCGGCCCTATTCAATATACTTGTTCTCTAACAAGTACCCGCATTCATGTACTAGTGTCACTATTGTAATGTCCATAGAGTGAGACATCCTCCTCATATAAGCATACATCGTATGTGCATGTCTATTGGACTATTCGATATCCCATCTCAAGAAGCCTTCAACTCAGAATTAATTTACGACCAAATCCAAAGAGCCATGTTCCATGATCCCCATCAAATGCGCAACCATGCCCCGTAGTTAAATTTGGTCTAGATACTTTATCTTATTACTATACATAATTAAAGATAAAGAAAAATATCTATTTTACTAATATGATTTGAAAAAGATTATTTTACAAATACAAGAGTATAAAAGATGTTCAATCTAATTAGCACGCCTGACACTACTCTAATTTATAATCTATGTAATATTTCATAATTGAATAAAATGAATATTTGTCATCATTAAATATAATGTTTTGTTGTTTTCAAGAGTTCTGTCATCATTAAAAAGGTGTAAATTGTTAAGTACAATTTGTATAAATTTTGATAATGAATAGGCTAGTTTAGGTTAGACCCCTAAAAACTCTTGTTTTTTTTTTTGTTTTGATAGGTCCTTTGTAAAGGATACTCTACTAGGCAGTCCTTTTGAAGATAGTGACCTAAAGTCACTGAAGAATCAGCAAGGTCAGCCGAATGAATGAGTTAAACAACGAAGTAACAAGATTATTTATGTCCAAGACTAGAGTAGTACACTTAGCTAGGCTAAGGGATCACAGTAGAGTGAGGGCAAGGTTACCTTAAACATATCAAGTTACAATCGTAAAACTCGTATAATAAATATATCCAAAAAATAGATACAATGGGCAATATAGCAGACAATACAAGAAAGAATAGTAATTGCAAATAGTATCAAGCTGCAATTACACGGTAGTATGACAAAACAATTGCCAGCAAAAAATAAGAGAAGTAAGTGAAACAAGGAAAGTAGAAGAATAGAGATATAAGTAAAGCATATGAAAAAGCATGTATATGCAAATGCACATGAAAACATGCATGAAATATGATCTTTACCAAAAAATATTAAAAGGTATTAGTGAGAAAAAATAAAATTACCTAATAGGAAATAGTAGTCTAAAAAGAACACTCAGCAGTTCTATATGTGCAGAACCTTTTGTTAAGTGATACACTTATCATTTTCAAATCAGAAAAGCTATCGGGTGGACTAGGACCTATGTGGGAAGAGTTTGGATCTAACCTGTGTGGGAAGATTCATCAATCGAACCTATATGCGAAGACTGGGCCAGACTTATGTGGGAAGACTGTTAGAGTAGTGTCTGGTGCACTAATTAGATTGGGCATCTTCTATACTCTTATAATTGTAAAAACAATCTTTCTCAAATCATATTAATAAAATAGGCAAAAAAATTTATCTTTAATTGCGTATATTAATTGGATAAAGTCCCTAGACTAAATTTAGCTATGGGGCATGGTCGAGTATTTGATGGTGATCACAAAATATGTCTTTAAGGCTTTGGTCTTAAATTAGTTCCAAGTTAAGGGTTTTTTGAGATCGGACATCGAATAACCTAATAGAATCGTGCATATAATGCATGCTCGCATGAGAAGGATGTCTTGCTCCATGAACATTGGCGTAGTGACGATAGTACATATATGCAGGTGTTTGTTAGAGAATAAGTACACTGAACAGGCATACTGTAAATTCTTAATTGGGGACGTTGGTTGTCAAAATAAGAATTTTCTTTTTATGATAGTACACAATTAGTCCTTATACTTGAGAAACCATAGTAGCCTTGTGCATGTTGTCTTCCATTTTGATATATCTTCTGATTACCTGACAACCACAAAGGGGGGGTGTCATAATCTCCCAACAATATGTATAAATATATATATATAAACAACATGTGCAACATAATTTGTGCACGTATGCATGTGCATAACTTTTTTTCTACTCAATTCAACAAAATATTGATAAAAGTAAAATACTTTTATATCCTGTAATACTATATATACATAGGTAGTTATTAAACATTAACCAAATTTATCAAAACTATAACAAACCCAAACTCTCTATCACAAAGAAGTTTTGAAAGTGATATACAGGATAAAGTCATTAATATAATACAATAACTGTAAAATAAAAAACACAGCCCACAAAATAGCCAAAAAGGTCATCATCTAAGTACATTGATCTTTGAAAGCCTATAGGAGCTCCACTGCCAGCCAGTAAACCAAAGGCCTCAAGTCTCACCATGTTTACCTACAATGCATGAACTATATGAGGTAACGCTCAATTAATAAAAATCATGCATGCCAAGAGTATGATATAAAATCTCATGCAACTTAACTCTAAGATATGATGCTATAAATGTGTCAAATTGAGTACTCAAAAATCACAAATTTGTTTTTTAAAAAAAATAAAATCACTTCATTTATTGGGCCCTTGGCCCACCTACTATGCACCGGATAGAACTCTGAACAATATCAATAATCACATGGCCATAAACAAATTGACTCAGTCCAAAGGCCATCTTCTGAGATCACGAGAGGTCCACCCCCTGTCTTCCCCTGTGATCCTCTGGAAGTCTTCCCACTTGCAGAGGCAATAAGGGAACAGTCAAATGGTCCACCCTTTTGTGACCACCAGAGGCACACCCCCTGTCAACCCCTATGATCCTCCAAGAAGTAACACTCGTGGTGCCCCAAAATATCATATAAGCATGCCTCGCATGCCTCGGTACACTAGTAGTGGCCAACCAAAATATTTTCTTTCTAAAAATCATATCTCAAATCATATCGTGCATGCAATAACCTCCACTATACTCATATGCCGTGCATGCACATGTAAATGCTCATGAATGGTATGTTCAATATGAAATGCAAGTCATCTTGCTCTCAATATGTTTCAAGAATCATAAGACACACACTCAAATTTAATATCATCAACACATTATGTATAAATGCTTCAAGACATACTATGTTTATGCATTGTAGTTGCAAATGGATCTTTACTTACCTTTCACTTAGTTGGTGGCTTAGTCTAGATTTTTTTATTGTTCCTCTCCAATCTTAGATGTAAAATATTCTGTAATATTACCCAACATCAAGCATCATTCCCAATTTGGCAAGTTGAAAGCATAAAATATCATACTAAGACCTTAAACACCAAACTATCTAAGTAACAATCATGCTTTCACAAACTAGAACCCAATCTAGTCCCTCCAATACCTTAATTTCTCATCTTAGATACATGTAAACATCATATAATTGAAGTAATATAACTCTAATATCATGTACCTAATTGTTACCACTCAATAGCAACATGTCTAGGTTGAAATATGCTATGTTATCAAATGGGACAGATTCACATTTTTATATTTTCTTACTTTCCAATTTAGTTGCATGATAATTTTGACATCCCTAAGCATATCCAATCACTCCCAAATTTTTAACACACTTATATAACATGTATATAAATGTAACCATCTTATATAATGGCTAAAAATCATGGATATAGCTTCCCAAGTTCAGCTCTGTCCACAACATACTGAAACAGATTATTTTTCTACCGTGACAGTTTTGCACACTTCATGACATTAATGGTTTTGGCACCCTTAAGTATATTAAATCACTCCAAAAGTTTCACCATACTTAGATAACATATATAAAGAGACAACAAGGTCAAATTACTACCGAAACTACTGGATTTATTGATGTAAAACCAGCACCATTCACATAGGACAGAATTTGAATTTCAAAGAAGACAGTTTTGAGCACCTCTTTCATTATCACACACTATATTACAATTTATAACCTCTCTAAACTTACATACATCACCTAAACTCATATATAAACACATATATGGTTAAATACACAGGTTTTAATCAAGTTATTATACCTATATAAAGCATAAATATAAAAAAATCAGCAAGTATACAGTTTCTGTCCATAGTGATTTTTATTGTGATTTTGCAACTAAAAATCCTTCTTTTGTGAATTATAAGACCACAAATAACATAATAACATGATTATAATCAATAATAGAAGCTTTAAAAATCAAAAACCCTTAAACAATTCAAGAACTGAAATCAAAAACATGAGTTAAACTTGCCTATGCATAGTTTTAAGTTCCAACTTGCTCCTCCTTACTTTCCTTTGCTTCCTTCACTTTTTTCTTTACTTGGAATTACTTGATAGCAATTTATAAAATTTCATATGAAGGCTTGGGATGTGAAATAGCTCAGAAAATGGTTTATGGTCGTGTTCAATGACAGAAATGAAGAAAGGTTGAGGTGGAAGCTTGAGGTGGCAAGGTTGAGATGTCAAGTGGTGGTTCAAATCTGATATTTTTCACACCTTATACAGCCCTAATCTAGTGTTTCTCATTACTTATTTATCTATTTACAACCTATTTTAATTGCCATATGATCGGATAATAAATGTTTGCCCTAATTTCTTAACCATTCATTCGGTTTCTAAACCGATTGACACCCGATTCTTAAATGATTGTCTAGTTTTCATTTTCTAAAATCACATGCATATATGAACCTTGTAATATGATACTTAAATCATATTATATCATGTCCAATATCCCAAGTATGTTAATCTATGGAGTTGTACCTTTAAAACACCCTGATTAATTTGAATTGAATTATATAAGCTTATTAGTGACACCTTTAACACTTCTAAAAATATAACATATAACCTATGAATATCCACCATATTAATCAATCTATTATTTATCTTATCTAAACATAGAATTACATAATTAGGTATAGGATCTCAACCACTAACATCAAGTGATAGCATTAGATGTATAATGATTAAGAATGCTATAAAAGATGCGATGTAGATGTTAATGCAAATTAGCATATAAGTAGCATGTAGTTCATGAATCATATTGGCCAAGTGAGTAGTGTGAGGCTTGGGTATTACAAGGTACATTAGATTTTGCATTGATATGCATGAAGCTTAATGAGTAGCCAACAAAGGATCCATGACTTGTCTACCAGAACAAGTGAATCTCTTATGTTTTCATAATTCATAACTCAGAAGTCTTTGGCCAAGGTAAAATGAAAGTTAGACGGGGTTTTATAGTGATTCATCATGAGTCATTACAACTTAAAATGGAATAATAGTTGTTAAGTTAATTGAGCAATTAGATGATGGAAGGACCTTACGTGTATAGTAGTCATTATAGTTATTCACCTAAGGTTAGGTAGTTATGATACACTTGCTATATATTTTCCATGACTTGTGAGGTTCTTGAAATTAAAGAGATAATTTCAAGCAGATTAATTAATCGGAATAATTATTATTTATTAGTTGCAAATGTTGCAAGCCCACTTCTAGCTTAGTTGTGAACCTAAAAGAGTCATACACAATTTGAAATGGAACATTTCTAACTGGGGAATTGATCCAAGAAGTTGGATCCGATTAATTAATGGAGATTAACTACTAAGTGCTTAAATTAATTCTAGGAGTTGAATTGATTATTTAATTAAATAATTAGATTATTTAATTAGACTTAATAAGATTAGGAGGCCTGATTGGAGTGAAACAAAAATTATTTGATTACATCAATTAATTGTGTAGATCATAAATTATTTAATTGAGCCCGATTTGAATAGGTGGGCCAGATGAAATTAATTAATTAAATTTGAGATTAAATAATTAATTAGATTAATTGTGAGATTTATTTTTAAGTCCAAGTCCAAACAAAGAGACCAATTAGGAGAGGCCCACAAAAGTTGCTTGAAAATATGGAGTTCCTAGGATTTGATATTCTTGAAAATCTCTACGTATCTTTGGAAGATACAATAGATTGAATTGGAAATTTTTTGAGAGATTTGAAATCAACCAAAAACCTTCCAACCAATAAAAGAGAAGTTTAAAAATACCAAGAGTGGGACTTTCAGAATTTTTTACCTCTACTATAAGTACATATGGGCCAAAAAATTGAGTAATAATCCTCCAAATTTTTTGCCATTAAGGGAAAAAGGAGAAAATTGTTTTCTTTCTTTCATCTTTTCTTCAACCAAAAATTTCATCCTTCTTCAAAATATTAATTCTTTTATTATAAGTTGATAGTAAGAATTAATATTCACAAAACACACTCCAAAACTAGGTTAGTAAAAGAATTCAGATTGTAGTGGAGTTCAGATTCCGTGTTCTTGCTCAAAATATGGATTGCTTTAGAGGAAAGACACTTGGATCCCTGTGAGTCGAATTCAATAAGGGGCTAGCAATCAATTGCTTCAAACCCTACGATAACTAGAGTGCTAAAATTTATAAATCAAAACTTTTATTCATTTTTTCAACCATTGAAAATTACGATATTATTAAAATCGCATCGGATCTGGGGTGTTGCTGTAATTGTTATGCCATGTTTATTGTAATATTTTTATTTTTCTATTGCATAGAGCCCGGGATCAAGTAAAACCAACAGTGGTATCAAACCCACAGTTTATGTAATTCTAATCGAATTCGATTTATACTTATGGATTTAATTATTAAACTCTGATTAAAGTTTGTATTTCTAATTGGGATAAAATTATTGTTTAATTTATTTAATTGTTAGATAAACATGTGTAATTGAATTTGATTCAATTGGTGAAGGTACACAAATAGCACGACTGAGTGCAGCAGCACGCACACACATTATATGCATGTGTGTTGCAGTGCTAGGTGCTGCACGTGTGCACGTGCCCTATGTGCGCATGCGCTAGCCACGTGCAATGTACTACAGGCACCTGTGTACAGGAGTGTTGGACAACCTCGTCATCTTATATTATAATATTCAATTTTTGGAATTTTTGATTAAACTGTTAATTTTAATTTTTTTAAGAAATGAGTTTTTCATGAAAATTTGAGATTTTATCCCAAGTTGTGAAATTACAATTTAAATGGATGGTAAATTTACATGCTTTTATAAATTCATGAGATATGTTTATGGTCATATATAGGATGATCATAGAGCCTTTTGACCAATGTGATTGGATTATTAGGTTTTTGGGTTTTAAAATAGTGGAAAATATTTATTACTAAAGACTTTGTTATAAATGAATATGAAATCCATTTACATCAATTTTGGACATAAATAAATTAATTGGTCCCAACTATATCGATTGGTTGAGGAACCTTTGGATTATTTTGTAGTCCAAAAAAAGGGATTGCAAAGTTGATGTGATTCCATCACCGACCAAGCCAGTGGACTCCACTAAGAAGGAGTTTTGGATTATCACAAGCTAGTCTCCAAGCTCAATGCTATATAATAGCATTGATTTTAAATGAGTTGCAAAGGCAGCACGAGGTACATACGCATGCACATGATATCTATGTTCACCTACAAGAGTTGTATGGTGAACACACTAGGTAGGCAAGATATCAGATCTCAAAAGAGCTTTTAAGGACCCATATGATGAAGGGATCTTTTGTCCATCATCATAGATTGAAGATAATAATAGAAAGGCTCAAGTCACTTAGAGTTGTTATAGACAACAAACTCTATTTGAATCTCATCCTGCAATCTCTGCCTCCATCATTTGACATATTTTCTATCAACTTTAACATGCATAAGGTGGAAACTAGCCTTGCTGAGCTAGTTAACATATTGAAGATGGTTGAGTCCACTATGAAAAGAGACAAGCCAGCCATGCTTGTTGGATCCTTATCTAACTCAAAAGCTACAAAGCCTAAGAGCAAGAATAGGACAGGAAAGTATTCCTCAAAGTTCAATGGCATGAAGGCAACTGGTGGCATCTCTAAGAGTTCCAATAAGACCAATAACAAGTGCCACTACTGCGGCAAACCTGGGCATTGGAAAAGGACTGCAAGGAATACCTTATGAGCCTGAAGAGTTCAGGTCTTTATTTTGTTGAAGTTAAATTATTAGTTAACGTTCTTGGTATTGGATACTGGTTGTGGGTCTTATTTTTGCAATAATTTGCAGATGATTGCAAGAAGCAGGAAGCTAAGTAGATGAGAGACGATCATGCGGCTGAGGAATAGAGCAAAGGTTGATGCATTAGCCATAGGAAGTGTCAATTTAGCTTTAGAAAATAGAGTAATTTAAGTTTTAAATAATTGTCTTTATGTTCCAGAGATAGTTAAGAGCATTATCTCTATTCTTGTTTTGGATAGAAAAGGTTTTACCTTTTCAATAAAACTTGGGAACTATTCCATTTTTAGATATTCAGTTTTAATTACCTCTGGCATATTGATGAATGGTTTATATTCTACTCCTCCCCATAACTCTTTTTTTCAAGTTCAACAAAATAAAAGGAAATTAGATAATCACAGTTCCCAACTCTTATGGCATGCAAGATTAGGTCACATCTCTGAGAAGAGAATTCACAAGTTGGCCTAATTACTCGATCTTCCGAAAGAGTAAGGAATGCTAACATGTGAATCATGTCTAAATGAAAAGATAACTAAATCATTATTTATTGGACAAGTGGAGTGAACCAAAGTTCTATTGGATTTGATCCATTCAGATGTATGCAGAACACTAAATGTTAATGCTCGTGGGAACTATCACTACTTCATAACCTTTACCGATGATTATTCTAGGTATGGTTATGTCCACCTTTTGAGGTACAAATTTGAAGTGTTTGAAAATTCAAAGAATTCAAATGCGAATTGGAGAAATAGACTGGGCTAAGTATCAAGGCTCTTCGATCAAATCAAGGAGGTAAATACTTGAGCATAGAGTTTTTTTTATTTTCTAAAAGAGAATAGGATTCTCTCTTAGTGGACCCCTCATGCTACTCCTCAACTCAATGGAGTTGTGGAACATAGGAATTTGACCCTATTAGGCATGGTTTGATTGATGATGATTTCACTAGACTTTCTCTTTCATTCTGAGGCTATGGTCTAAAAATGGCAGCATATCTATTAAATAGAGTGCCATCAAAATTGATGCCCAAACACCATACGAGATGTGGTGTGGGGAACCACCTTTTTAAAAATACCTTAGGTATGGTGGTGTGCTACTTACGTGAAGCAGCAAGTGAGAGATAAATTGGATATGAGATCCAGTTTATACAAGTTTGTGGGTATGCAAAAGAATCCATTGGATACTATTTCTACGACTCCTTAGAACAAATAGTGTTTGTTTCAAGGAATGCCACATTTTTAGAGGAGGAATTTTTATTTGATAGAAACTGCAAAGTTGTGAAACTTGAAAAAATTCAGGAACTACAGCTTGAAAAAATTCAAGAACCACATAACCTCCCAACAAACACAGTAATTGGCCAACCAGTTGAGGCTGGGCCCTCAGACAAATAACCTCCTAGGAGATCTGAAAGGATCTCAAAGCCACCTGAGAGGTATAACTTTTGTTAGAGAACAATTAGAAAAATCTCCCCTTAGATAGTGATTCGGGACTTATGGAGAGTTGATGTCTGACATCAACTCATAAAGTTAGCAGAACGCTATGCAATTTGAGATGGACTCTATATACTCCAACAAGGTATGGACCTTGGTGGACCCATCACGAAGCATAGTTCCATTGGATGTAAATGGGTCTACGAGCAAAAGTTTGGAGTAAATGAAAAGGTAGTGACCTACAAAGCATGATTGGTCACGAAAGTTTATACTCAAAAGCAAAGAATTGATTGAGAAAACTTTTTCACCAGTAGAGATTCTTAAATCCATCTGGATACTACTAGCCATATCAGCGTATTATGACTACGAGATATGGAATATGAATATGAAGAATATCTTCCTTAATGAAAACATTAAGAAAGAGATCTATATAAGGCAACCAGAAGACTTCATATCCAGAGAGAGTGAGCAAAAGTTTTGCAAGCCCCAGAGATCAATTTATGGACTCAAGCAGACTTCCCAAAATTAGAACTTGGTGTCTACATGAAGGTTAGTAGGAGCGCAGTGACATTTATTGTGTTGTAGTTGACTACATCGTACTCATTGGAAATGATGTAGGGATATTACAATCAACTAAAACTTGGTTGTCTAACAAGTTCTCCATGAAGGATTTGGAGAAGCATCCTTTATTTTGGGATGATCGAATTATCCCAATCCACATACATAGATAAAATGCTACAGATGTTTAGCATGGAGAAATCTAGAGGAGGATTCTTGCTTATGACTTATGGCATTTCTCTCTCAAGGGCTATTGTAATACACAAGCCTCACACTACTCACTTGGCCAATATGATTCATGCACTACATGCTACTTATATGCTAATTTGCATTAACATCTACATCGCATCTTTTATAGCATTCTTAATCATTACTTGATATTAGTGGTTGAAATCCTACAACCTAATTAAGTGATTCTATATTTAGATAAGATAAAGAATAAATTGATCAATATAATGGATATTCATAGGTTGTATGTTATAATTTTAGAAGTGATAAAGGTGTCACTGGTAAGCTTGTATGAGTCGATTCGATTTGATTGAGATGTTTTAAAGGTATACATCTATAGATTAACATACTTGGGATATCGGACATGATATAATATAATTTAAGTGTCATAATGCAAGGTTCATATGTGCATGTGATTTTAGAAAATGAAAACTAGACGATCATTTAAGAATCGAATGTCAATCGGTTTAGAGATCAAATGAACGGTTAAAAATTAGGGCATAATGTATTATCCGATCACATAGAGATTAAAGTAGGTTGTACATAGATAAATAAGTAATGAGAAATACTAGATTAGGGCTGTATAAGGTGTGAAAATTATCAGATTTGAACCACAACTTGACACCTCAACCTTGCCACCTCAAGCGTCCACCTCAACGTTTCTTCATTTCTACCCTTGAGGCATGATCAAAAACTATTTTCTGAGATATTTCACTTCCAAAACCTTCATATTGAATGTTAGAAATTTCTCTCAAGTAATTCCAAGTAAAGAAAGAAAAGTGAAGGAAGCAAAGGGAAGTAAGGAGGAGCAAGTTGAATCAAAAATCTGTGCATAGGTGAGCTTTAATTCATGTTTTGATTTAAGTTCTTGAATTGTTTGAGGGTTTATGATTTTTAAAGCTTCTATTAGTGATTATAATCATGTTAGGATGTTATTTTTGGTCTTTTAGTTCACAAAAGAAGGATTTTTAGTTGCAAAATCACAATTAAAATCATTAGGGACAGAAACTGTATACTTGCTAATTTTGATATTTATGGTTTATATATGTATAATAACTTGATTAAAACCTGTGTATTTCATCATATATGTGTTTATATATGAGTCTAGGTGATGTATGTAAGTTTAGACAGGTTATAAATTGTAATATAGTGTGATAATTAAAGAGGTGCTCAAAACTATTTCTTTGAAATTCAGATTCTGTCCTATGTGAATGGTGCTGGTTTTACACCAATAAATCCATTGGTTTTGGTAGTAATTTGACCTGGTTGTCTCTTTATATGTGTTATCTAAGTATGGTGAAAATTTGGGAGTGATTGAATGTACTTAAGTGTGCCAAAACCATTAATGTCATGAAGTGTGCAAAACTGTCACAGTAGGAAAACAATCAGTTTCAGTGGGTTGTGAACAGAGCTGAACTTGGGAAGCTATATCCATGAGTTTTAACAATTATATGAGATGGTTACATTTATATACATGTTATATAAGTGTGTGTTAAAAATTGGGAGTGATTGGATATGCTTAGGGATGTCAAAATTATCATGCAACTAAATTGGACAACAAGAAAATATGAAAATGTGAATCTGTCCCATTTGATAACTTAGCATATTTCAACCTAGACATGTTGTTATTGAGTGTTAACAAGTAGGTACATGATATTAGAGTTATAATACTTCAATTATATGATGTTTACATGTATCTAAGATGAGAAATTAAGGTATTGGAGGGACTAGATTGGGTTCTAGTTTGTAAAACCTAGAAAGCTTGGTTGTTTAAGGTTTTTGTAAGATATTTTATGCTTTCAACTTGCCAAATTGGGAATGGTGCTTGATGTTGGGAAATATTACAGGCTATTTTACATCTAATATTGGAGGGGAACAATAAACAAATCTAGACTAAGCCACCAACCAAGTGAAAGGTAAGTAAAGATCCATTTGCAACTACAATCTAAGAACATAGTATGTCTTGAAGCATGTATACCTAATGTGTTAATGATATTAAATTTTATTGAGAGTCTTATGATTCTTGAAACATGTTAAGAGCAAGAAGACTTGCATTTCATATTTAACATGTCATTCATGAGCATTTACATGTGCATGCACGGTATATGAGTATAGTGGAGGTTCTTGCATGCACGATATGATTTGAGACATGGTTTTTAGAAAGAAAATATTTTGGTTGGCCACTACTAATGTACCGAGGCATGCAAGGCGTGCTTATATGATATTTTAGGGCACCGTGAGTGTTGCTTCTCAGAGGATCACAGGGGTTGATAGAGGGTGTGCCTCTGATGGTCACGGGAGGGTGAACCACTTGACTGTGCCCTTATTAACTCCGCCAGTGGGAAGACTTCTGGAGGATCACAGGGGAAGACAGGGGGTGGATCTCTGGTGATCCCAAGAGATGGCCTGTGGATTGAGTTAATTTGTTTATGGCCATGTGATTGTTGGGGTTATTCAAAGCTCTATCCAGTGCATTGTAGGTGGGCCAAGGGCCCAATAAATGAAGTGATTTTTATAAAAACTCTTTGATTTATAAGTACTCAATTTGATACATTTATAGCATCATATCTTAGAGTTGAGTTGCATGAAATTTTACATCATACTCCTATCATGCATGATTTTTACTTATTAAGCGTTAGCTCATGTAGTTTATGCATTGTAGGTGATCATGGTGAGACTTGAGACCTCTGGTTTACTGGCTGGTAGTAGAGCTACTACAGGCTTTCAAAGATCAATGTACTTGGACGATGACCTGTTGGGCTATTTTGTGGATTGTGTTTTTTTATTTTACAGTTATTGTATTATATTGGTGACTTTATCCTGTATATCACTTTTAAAACTCCTTTGTGATAGTGAGTTTGGGTTTGTGATGGTTTTGATAGACTTGGTTAATGTTGAATAAATACATATGTATATACAGTATGACATGATATGAAAGCACTTTACTTTTATCAATATTTTGTTGAACTGAGTAGAAAAAAAAAGTTATACACATGCATACATGCACAAATTGTATTGTACATGTTGTTTATATATATATATATATTATACATATTATTGGGAGGTTCTGACAAAGAGCGGTATCAGCGCCCAAGTCTTGATTCTGTAGACTGTCCATGTACATGATCTTAGAACTTGTGGAGCACAGCTATGTCAGTAAGTTTTATTTTATGTTATATTGCATTATATATTTCATGAATTATATTGGCCATTTGTTATAAATAAAATGGTATGCAGTCATGGTGAGAACAAGGGGTGAAAGTAGTAGTGGAGCCAGAACCCCAGGAGATCAGGCACCTATTCTGAATAATGATCGTGATGTTATCATCAATCGACTTACAGAGCTTATTGAACGACAATCAGAGCAAATTCAACAACTTATCCAGAGAAAGATATAGGTGGACAACCAATGGCTGAAATGGTTCAACCACAACCCTGAGTAGAACAGGTGGAGATAGTTGGGGAAAGATTCAGAAAACTAAACCCACCGGTGTTTGAGAATGCACTAGATCCTACAGCTGCTGAGGATTGGTTGAGAACTCTTGAAAATATGTTTCACTACAGTAGAGTTTTAGAAGAAGAGAAAGTGATGTGTGCATCCTTTATGCTTCGAGGCAGTGCTGGACATTGGTGGGATACAATGAGAAGCATCGAAGACATCACTGTTATGACTTGGGATAGATTCAAAGATTTATTTTGAAATAAATACTTCACAGCTCCAGTTCGTGCAATGAAGATGAATGAATTTATACAGCTACGACAAGGAACTATGACAGTAGGACATTCGCAAGTTTGAACAGCTATCCAGATTTACCACACATATGGTCAATACTAATGCATTGAAAGTTGAAAGATTTCTTGAAGGCTTGAGACCAGAGCTATATAGAGATGTGAATATGGAAGGAATCTAAGAAGTGACATACTCACAAGTTGCTGAGAATATTTAGTGGCAGAATAAGATGAACTTAGAATTTCTCGTGCTCAGGAGATTCGATGCCAATTTAAGCAAGGATAGGGGCAACGATGGGTTGGAAATGAAAAGAAGAGACCATTTCAAATGCAGAATCAAAAATCTAAATTCCAACCTGGATAATGGCAACAACAGTAGGATTAGAGTAAGCGTATAAAGATTGATCAAGGCAAGGCACCGATGTCGCAACCTGTTTGTCCAAAATGTGGTGGTCACCACAGTGAGTCTACCCGATGGAACTAGAACCTGCTTTGTGTGTGGGAAGGTTGGATATATTGCCAGAGCATGTCCAGATAATCCAAATCTAATAGGACAAAGAAAAGTGTCAGCTAGAGTCTTTACCATCACTAGATCAAATGCTGAGATGAACCCATCAGTGATAACAGAAAAATTCTCTGTCTTTGGTACTCCAGCACTTATATTGTTTGATTCTGGAGCTACACACTCATTTATATCCACTAAGTATGTGAAGAGGCTGGGTAGAGTACCTGATACTGTTGAGGTCAGTTACAATGTGATAATCCCTTCTAGAGACTCAAAACAAACTAATCATGTTTTAAGAGATTATGCTATTCCCATTGAAAATAGAGAACGCTATGCTGATTTAATTGTATTGACCATGAATGACTATGATATGATTTTGGGTATAGATTGGTTGTCAAAGTATCGGGCAATAATAGATTGTCTGAGAAAGACAGTAACTTTTCAACCTCCTAGTGAGGAACCATTCACCTTTATTAGAATCATACAAAGTTTTAAATTCCCATTTATATCAGCATTTAGAGCACAAAGATTATTAGATAGTGGTTGTGAAGGATATTTGGCGAGTGTTATGAGCATTGAAGAACAACACCATCCTATCCTCAGTGAAGTGCCAGTTGTTCGGGAATATCCAGAAGTATTTCCTGATGATCTTCTTGGATTACCACCAGACTGTGAGATAGAGTTTATCATTGAACTAAATCCAAGAACACATCCAATATCTAAAGCTCCATACCGAATGGCACCAGCTGAGTTGAAAGAATTGAAGATACAAATATAAGAATTATTAGATAAAGGTTTTATCAAACCTAGCTTTTCACCATGGGGTGCACCGGTTCTATTTGTGCATAAGAAGAATGGTACAATGCGACTGTGTATAGACTACCAAGATTTAAATAAAGTTACAATCAAGAATAAGTATCCTCTACCTAGAATAGAAGACTTATTTGATCAGCTCCAAGATGCATCTATATTTTCAAAAATTTATCTGCGATTGGGTACGATCAACTGAAAATAAAAGAGGATGATGTCACAAAGACAGCATTTAGCACGAGATATGGACATTATAAATTTTTTATGATGCTATTTGGGTTGACAAATGCTCCAGCAGCTTTTATGGATTTGATGAACCGAGTATTTAAAAATTTTCTTGATAGATTTGTTATTGTGTTTGATAATATCTTGATTTACTCTAGCACAAAAGAAGAACATGGTGAACATCTAAGAATGATTTTAGAGGTTTTGAAAGAGAAACAACTATGTGCAAAATTTAAAAAATGTGAATTTTGGATTAATCAAGTGGTATTTATGGGATATGTAATATCAGGAACATGAATATCTGTAGATCTAAGTAAAGTAGAAGCTATTAATATTTGGTTACAACCTACTAATCCTTCAGAAGTATGAAGTTTTCAAGTTTAGCTGGATATTACCGTAGATTTGTAGAAGGATTCTCCAAGATAGCTTCTCCTTTGACATAATTAACCAGAAAATGTGTGATATTTAAATGGACAGATGCTTGTGAGAAAAGTTTTCAGGAATTGAAGAAGAGGTTAACTTCAGCTCCTATTCTTTCTATTTGATCGGGTACTGGAGGCTTTGTGGTTTATAGTGATGCTTCAAAAAATGGGTTGGGATGTGTATTGATGCAAAGTGGTAAAGTAGTTGCATATACATCCAGACAGCTTAAAGAGTATGAGAAGAATTATCCCACACATGATTTAGAGCTTGCTGCGGTGGTGTTTGCACTTAAGATATGGAGACATTATTGGTATGGTGAACGATGTGAGATATATACTAATCACAAGAGCTTAAAATATTTCTTCACCCAAAAAGAGTTAAATATGCGACAGCGAAGATGGTTGGAGTTAGTGAAAGATTATGATTGTGTTATCAACTATCATCCTGGTAAGGCTAATGTTGTGGCTGATGCATTGAGCAGGAAATCAACACAAAATACTGTAGTTTTAGCTTTGACTCAAAAATCAGAGTTAATTGAACTACAAAAAATGGATGTAGAAATTATACAACAGGGATTAGTAGAGGCCAAATTTGTAGCTTTGACACTCTAACTGACTTTGATTGATAGAATTCAATAGGGACAACAAGTTGATGAATATGTTACTAAAATGATAAAAGATATAGCTTTAGAAAAGTTTTTTGATTTTCAGATGTCAGAGAATGGTATCTTGCGATTTTAAAAAAGGTTATATATGCCTAATGTAGACAACATTCGGGAACATATTTTGGCAGAGGCACATTCAACACCATATTCAGTGCATCCAGGAGCTACTAAAATATATAGAGATTTGATAACGCATTACTGGTGGCCAGGTATGAAAAGAGATGTTGCTCAATTTGTAGAACAATGTTTGATATGTCAACAAATAAATGTAGAACATCAAAGACCAGTAGGAACCTTGCAACCTTTATTTATTCCAGAGTGGAAATGGGAAAGAATTACAATAGATTTCATGTCGGGATTACCTAAAATAGTTAAAGGCCATGATGCTATTTGGGTTATCATTGACAGGCTAACTAAATCTGCTCACTTTCTTCAGTAGGTTCAACTTATTCCATGGACTGTTATGCACAGATATATATACAGGAAGTGGTCAGACTTCATGGGGTACCACTATCTATTATTTCTAATAGACATTCAATATTTTTGTCTATGTTCTAGAAGAGTTTACTCAAGGCATTAGGAACACAATTATCTTTCAGCACTGTATATCATCGTCAGACTGATGGACAATCAAAGCAAACAATACAAATATTAGAAGATATGTTTAGAGATTGTGTATTAGATTTTCATGGTCAACGGAGCAAATTTTTACCTTTAGTGGAATTCTCTTATAATAACAGCTTTCAGTCCACTATTAGAATGCCCCCTATGAAGTATTATATGATAGAAAATGTAGATATCCAGTTCATTGGGATGAAGTTGGTGAAAAGAAGCTTTTGGGCCCAAATATGATTCGAGAAATGACAGAAGCTGTGGCATAAATTCGTCAATGAATGCAGACTGCCCAGAGCCGACAGAAAAGTTATGCTAATCAAAGAAGAAGAATGTTAGAATTTATAGAAGAAGATCAGGTATTTCTGAAGGTATCTCCAATGAAGGGGATTATGCGGTTTGGAAAGAAAGGAAAGCTAAGTTCTAGATATATTGGTCCATTTCATATTACTAAATGAATTGGGGATGTGGTTTACAAACTCAACCTACCTAGATCAATGTCTCAAGTGCATAATGTATTTCATGTATCTATGTTGAGGAAATATATTGCGAATCCATCTCGTATTCTGAAGAATGAACCTATAGAGGTGAAAGAAGATTTGAGTTATGAAGAAAGACCTGTAGAGATTCTTTTATGAGAAGTAAAACAACTCAAAAATAAAACAATCCCATTGTTTAAAGTATTATAGAGAAATCAATCAACAGAAGAAGCTACATGGGAAATTGAAGATGATATGAAAGTCAAGTATCCAAAACTATTTCAGTAAGTAAATTTCAAGGACGAAATTCTAATAAGGAGGGGAAGATGTAATATACAAGCCTCACACTACTCACTTGGCCAATATGATTTATGCACTACATGCTACTTATATGCTAATTTGCATTAACATCTACATCGCATCTTTTATAGCATTCTTAATCATTACTTGATATTAGTGGTTGAGATCTTACAACCTAATTAAGTGATTCTATATTTAGATAAGATAAAAAAAGATTGATCAATATAATGGATATTCATAAGTTGTATGTTATAATTTTAGAAATGTTAAAGGTGTCACTAGTAAGCTTGTATGAGTCGATTCAATTTGATCGAGGTGTTTTAAAGGTATACATCTATAGATTAACATACTTGGGATATCAGACATGATATAATGTAATTTAAGTGTCATAATACAAGGTTCATATATGCATGTGATTTTAGAAAATGAAAACTAGATGATCATTTAAGAATCGAATGTCGATCGGTTTGGAGATCGAATGAACGGTAAAGAAATTAAGGCATAATGTATTATCCGATCACATGGAGATTAAAGTAGGTTGTACAAGATAAATAACTAATGAGAAACACTAGATTAGGTTTGTATAAGGTGTGAAAAATATCAGATTTGAACCACAACTTGACACCTCAACCTTGCCACCTCAAGCTTTGCCACCTCAAGCTTCCACCTCAACCTTTCTTCATTTCTACCCTAGAGCCATGATCAAAAACTATTTTCTGAGTTATTTCACTTCCAAAACCTTCATATTGAATTTTATAAATTGCTCTCAAGTAATTCCAAGTAAAGAAAAAAAAGTGAAGGAAGCAAAGGGAAGTAAGGAGTAGCAAGTTGAATCAAAAATCTGTGCATAGGTGAGCTTTAATTCATGTTTTGATTTAAGTTCTTGAATTATTTGAGGGTTTATGATTTTTAAAACTTCTATTATTGATTATAATCATGTTAGGATATTATTTGTGGTCTTTTAGTTCACAAAAGAATGATTTTTAGTTGCAAAACAACAATAAAAATCACTAAGGACAGAAATTGTATACTTGCTGATTTTGATATTTATGCTTTATATATGTATAATAACTTGATTAAAACCTATGTATTTCACCATATATGTGTTTATATATGAGTCTAGGTGATGCATGTAAGTTTATAGAGGTTATAAATTGTAATATAGTGTGAAAATTAAAGAGGCGCTCAAAACTATCTTTTTTGAAATTCAGATTCTGACCTATGTGAATGGTGCTGGTTTTACATCAATAAATCCATTGTATTTTGTAGTAATTTGACCTGGTTGTCTCTTTATATGTGTTATATAAGTATGGTGAAAATTTGGGAGTGATTGAATATACTTAAGGGTGCCAAAACCATTAATGTCATGAAGTGTGCAAAACTGTCACGGTAGGAAAACAATCAGTTTCAGTGTGTTGTGAATAGAGCTGAACTTGGGAAGCTATATCCATGATTTTTAGAAATTATATAAGATGGTTACATTTATATACATGTTATATAAGTGTGTTAAAAATTTGGGAGTGATTGGATATGCTTAGGGATGTCAAAATTATCATGCAACTAAATTGGACAGCAAGAAAATATGAAAATGTGAATCTGTCTCATTTGATAACTTAGCATATTTCAACCTAGACATGTTGTTATTGAGTGTTAACAAGTAGGTACATGATATTAGAGTTATAATACTTCAATTATATGATGTTTACATGTATCTAAGATGAGAAATTAAGGTATTGGAGGGACTAGATTGGGTTCTAGTTTGTAAAACCTAGAAAGCTTGGTGTTTAAGGTTTTTGTATGATATTTATGCTTTCAACTTGCCAAATTGGGAATGGTGCTTGATGTTGGGAAATATTACAGGCTATTTTACATCTAATATTGGAGGGGAACAATAAACAAATCTAGACTAAGCCACCAACCAAGTGAAAGGTAAGTAAAGATCCATTTGCAACTACAATCTAAGAACATAGTATGTCTTGAAGCATGTATACCTAATGTGTTAATGATATTAAATTTTATTGAGAGTCTTATGATTCTTGAAACATGTTAAGAGCAAGAAGACTTGCATTTCATATTTAACATGTCATTCATGAGCATTTACATGTGCATGCACGGTATATGAGTATAGTGGAGGTTCTTACATGCACGATATGATTTGAGATATGGTTTTCAGAAAAAAAATATTTTGGTTGGCCACTACTAGTGTACCGAGGTATGTTTATATGATATTTTGGGGCACCGTGAGTGTTACTTCTCGGAGGATCACAGGGGTTGATAGGTGGTGTGCTTCTGGTGGTCACGAGAGGGTGAACCACTTGACTGTGCCCTTATTGACTCTGCTAGTGGGAAGACTTCTGGAGGATCACAGGGGAAGATAGGGGGTAAACCTCTGGTGATCCCAGGAGATGGCCCTTGGATTAAGTCAATTTGTTTATGGCCATGTGATTATTGGGGTTATTCAGAGCTCTATTCGGTGCATAGTAGGTGGGCCAAGGGCCCAATAAATGAAGTGATTTTTATAAAAATTCTTTGATTTATGAGTACTCAATTTGATACATTTATAGTATCATATCTTAGAGTTGAGTTGCATGAGATTTTACATTATACTCTTATCATGCATGATTTTTACTTATTGAGCATTAGCTCATGTAGTTCATGCATTGTAGGTGATCATGGTGAGACTTGAGACCTCTGGTTTACTGGCTGGTAGTGGAGCTCCTACAGGCTTTCAAAGATTAATGTAATTGGATGACGACCTGTTGGGCTATTTTGTGGATTGTGTTTTTTTATTTTACAGTTATTGTATTATATTAGTGACTTTATCATGTGTATCACTTTTAAAACTCCTTTGTGATAGTGAGTTTGGGTTTGTGATGGTTTTGATAGACTTGGTTAATGTTTAATAATTACATATGTATATACAGTATGACATGATATGAAAGCACTTTACTTGTATTAATGTTTTGTTAAATTGAGTAAAAAAAAAGTTATACACATGCATACATGCACAAATTGTGTTGTACAAGTTGTTTATATATATAATTTATACATATTATTGGGAGGTTGTGACACTTATGTCCCCAAAGACTGTTGAGGAAAGAGAAAAGATGACCTGCATACCTTATGTATTTTCTATTGGAAGCATAATATATGGTATGCTATGTACAAAGCCTGATGTCACATACACTTTGAGTATCACGAGTAGATATCAGTCCAATCAAGGTGAGGAACACTAGAAGGCTGTAAAGATTATCCTCAAGTACTTGAGAAGAACTAAGAATTGTACACGGCTCTAGAGAACTAAAACTAGAAAGTTATACCAATTCTAATTTTCAGTCTGATATAGATGATTCAATATCCATGTCTAGATACGTATTCACCATAAATGGTGGTACGATCAGTTGAAAAAGTTCCAAGCAAGAGATGACCACAGATTCTATCATCGAACCTGAATATATTGTTGTATGTGATGCACAAAGAAAGATGTTTGGATAACAGACTTCATCCAAGAGTTGGGTGTAGTTTCATCCATTATTGATCTTGTATTGATATACTGTGATAACAACGGAGCTATTGTACAAGCAAAAAAATCAAAAATCTCATCAAAGATCTAAGCACATTATGAGGCAATACCACATTATTAGGAAGATTATTGGTAAAGGCGACGTCGTAATAAACAAAGTCACTTCGATAGAAAATATAACAGACCCACTGACCAAACCCCTAGCGCAGAAGGTATTCGATGGACATATTGAGAAGATAGGTCTAAAGTACATAGGCAATTGGCACTAACGACAAGTGGGAGATTCTTAGAGTAGTGTCTGGCACACTAATTAGATTGGGCATCTTCTTTTCTCTTGTATTTATAAAAAAAAATTGAAATCACATTAATAAAATAGTCAAATTTCATTATCTTTAATTATGTAAAGTAATTGGATAAAGTCCCTACACTAAATTTAGCTACGGGATATAGTCGCACATTTAATGGTGATCATGTCATATGCCTCTAAGGTTTTGGTTTTAAATTAGTTTTGAATTGAGGGCTTTTGAGATAAGATATCGAATAGCCCAATAGACTCGTATATATGATGCATGCTCGCATAAGGAGGATGTCTTGCTCCAACGCTACTGCATAAATGCAATTGCTTGTTAGAGAATAAGTATACTGAATAACCGACTAGAAATTCTTAATTAGGAACAATGTTTGTCAAAATAAAAATTTTCATGTTAACATAGTACACAATTAGTCCTTGGACTTAAGACACCATGGTAGCCTTGTGCATGTTGTGTTCTATTTTGATGTATCTTCAGATTGCCTGGCAATTACAAAGCGAGTACGTTAGATATTGCATTGATATGTATAGAGGTTAATAAGTAGCCAATAAAGGATCCGTGACTTGTCTGGCATAACAAGTGAATTTCTTATATTTTCATAGTTCATGACTCAAAAGTCCTTGTTCAAGGCAAGATGAATGTTAGATGGGGTTTTCTAGCAATTCATTATGAGTCATTGCAACTTGAAATGAAATCATAGTTATTGAGTCGATTAGGGTTTTAACTATTAATCATTGCTCTAAACTCAATTGGGAGATTAGATAATGGAAGTATCTTATGTGTATGGTACTCATAATTAAAATAGGTTCACTCGCTAATTCACCTAAAATTAGGTAGTCATGATATACTTGCTATGTGTTTCTCATGACTTGTTAGGTTCTTGAAATTAAGAAGTTAATTTCATGTGGATTAAATAATTAGATTAATTAATCAGAATAATTGTTATTCATAAGTTGCAAATATTGCAAACTCACTGCTAGTTTAATTGTGAATCTAAAGGGTCATACACAATTTGAGATAAAATATTTCTAATTTAGGAATTGATCCAAGGAATTGGATCTAATTAATGAATGGAGATTAATTAATTTAGCTTAAATTAATTCAAGGAGTTGAATTAATTATTTAATTAAACTTAATAAGATTAGGAGGCCCAATTAGAATTAAACAATTATTTGATTTAAAAATTAATTATGTAGACCATAAATTAATCTAATTATTAAATTAATTTAGTCAATTAAATTATTAGATTATTTAATTGGACCTAATTTGATTAGGTGGATTAGATAAAATTAATTAATTGAATTTGGGTTTAAATGATTAATTAAATTAATTGTGGAATTTATTTTTAAGTCCAAGTCTAATTCAAACCATTAGGAGAGGCTCACAAAAGTTGTTTGAAAAGGATGAAGTCCCAAGGATTTAATATTCTTGGAAATCTCTAAGTATCTTTAGAAGATACAAAAGACTGAATTGGAAATTTTTCAGAAGATTTGGAATCAACCAAAAATATTACAACCAATAAAAGAGAAGTCCAAAAATACCAAGAGTGGGACTCTTGGAATTTTTGACCTCTACTATAAGTACATATGGGCAAAAATTTGAGGAGTAATAATCCTCCAATTTTTTGGTCTTTAAGGGAAAAAGTATTAATTCCATCTTTCTTCAAAGTAATAATCCTCCAAATATCCATCTTTTCTTCAATCAAAAATTCCATCCTTCGTCAGAATATTAATTCTTTTATTACAAGTTGATAGTAATAATTGATATTCACAAAACACTCTCTAAAACTAAGTTAGTAAAAGAATCAAAAATGCTAGCAGAGTTCGAATTTCATATTCTTTCTCAAAGTGTAGATTGTTTTAGAGGGGAGATGCTTGAATCCTATGAATCAGATTCAGAAAGGAGCTAGCAATTGATTGCACCCTAAAACAATTGAAGTTCTTAAAATATAAATCAAATATTTTTTTTGTTTTTACAATCATTAAAAATTGTAAGATCATTAAAATCGCATCGGATTCGACATGTTGTTGTAATTGTTATGGCATGTTTAATATAAAAAATTTATTTTTTTCGCTGCGCATATCCCATGATCAAGCGAAACCAACAAATACTAGATTGCAATATTAGAGGAGTTTGGGGAATGAAAGGCTGAGAAGAAACCCTTTTGCTTAATTTGGGGAACTGAGATGTATTAGAACTAACTTGATTAAAAGCTTTAATTTTTTTCAATGAATTCCTCTGGTTATAGGAGAAGAGTGGATTAGAAGAATTACCCCATCTTCAACCACCCATCTTTAAACCACTATAATATTATTGTTATGCCATATACTTTCTTGTATTTACATGGCTAGAGTTATTCTTTACCTTGCTTATCTTTGTTAATTACATTGCACAACATACAATACAGGCGCTTGACCATTTTAAATATTCAAATAAATTTCAATGTTCACCCATTTGACTTCATAGAGTCTCCAGCAAACTGAAGCAATTCAAATGTTCAATTGAGAAACGATTTTATTAACTTATCATGCGAATAAACTTTGAAAAAGCATAATACAAGGTTAAATTAATGTATGGTGAGACGTTTCTTGATGTTGTTTGGAACAACTTTTAAATTGTATTCATACAATTGCTTTTAAACTTAATTATGTAGGATAATAACTACTTAATTGGAACGACTTTTAAATTGTATTCGTACAATTGCTTTTAAACTTAATTATGTAGGATAATAACTCACATTAAGTAGGAAGGAAGAATTTATATATTATTGTAGGGATTTGGTGTATGACCCGATTTTGGATTTATATAATGATCCCAAATTTTGATTGCATAGTTACCATATTGTGCTTAATGTTGTTTTTAGGGGTGCCATTGTAATGAAGTCGAAAGTAATGAATTTTTATAAGGGGTGATTATAGTAACTGTTATTTCTATTATTATTTGTTTATGGATACGGTGGGTATGGTTTGTACCTTATACATACAGATATATTACATAACAACTTAAATAAGTATATGTTTATGCAATTATATGTTTGAGATTTTTATGGAGATTAATATAGCAAATTAAAAAGTATATGTTTATTAATAATGAATGCTCTCATATTTATGCACTATCTGAACGTCTGTTTTAATAATTATTTTTTTGGTATACGACACTTTCACATTTTTGTATTATTGAACGCTTGTTTTAATATTTATATAGGAGCTAAAGTTGTTATGCAATGTTTTATTACAAACTGTACAAGCTCACATAAAATATTTTCCCAACTATTTCATTATATTTTAGAGTTTATATTTACATGCTTATTATAGTAAACAAAAAGTGACATCATTTCAATTCTAATTGACACAGATTCAGTGATTCACAGTACTACCGCCTTTATGTAGAGTGTATCAAGTACTCGTGTTAGTAATTCTTACCAAAAAATGATATAAAAAAATATTTTCACCACTATTTAAACAAACAAACAATCATCATTTCATTATTATTTAATTATTTATAATATTTAACTAAATTATATTATACCAACAATTATTTTTCTACCATGATGAAAAGACATTTTTCCTACAAATTTTTTTCTCAAAATAAAACTAAATGCAAATTCACTATTCTCAATGTCAGGAAATGGGTCTCCAAACACAATTCTAATGAAAATATACCATATCCATCATTTAAAAAAAAATCCAAACACAAGTTCATTTCTATACATTTCCCAACATCATCCCACCATCACCAAATTTACAATATTTCCAAACTTAGCCTAAAATTTTGATTATATGTTCGTATTATACTTTGATGATTTAATTATATGTTTTTAACATGTGTCCTATCTTAATATCCTAAAATTTTGTATTTGTAACTCAAGTTAAAAAAAAAAATGACTAGATATGTATATCTAATGATAAAAGAGAAAATTCTTACTCACAATTGCACGCACCCATTTATTGTTTCAGATGTAACTAAACTTTACTTTCCACCCACAAATGTTGACTGTCTTTTGGACACACAAGGAATTGGACAAATTGCACGTTAGAAGAGAAAATTGGTGGAAAGAGATCCGACATGAAAATGGGCTGCTGATGATGTGAGGCAAAATCGGAGCTTGCCTCTGCTGGTCTATTTGCAGCGCCAAGACAAAGGAATATATATATAATGTTGATGGCCCTAAAATACACAATAAACCCAATAATGAAGAACTAAGTTCAAGCAACACACTACAGGCAACCCAAACCTAATCATGGGCACAATCCAATGGCAGCTTTAAGGTTAAGCTCGTGAAGCCCAAAAAGAATGGTCCAAGCTCACAGGCTCATGAATCTCTAATGATTCATACATCATAGTACACGGGATTTCACCCTCCGAAATTCAGCTATAATACCCCAATTCTTCACTATTTTAAGGTACGCAATTTATGTGAAGCATTCATTCTCTCTAGCTTTCTTACTGATTTGAGTGTTTGATGGGTATTCCCGGGCTAACCTCGGGGACCACTAACTGTTTGTGGGTATAGTAGACAGAAACCCACTCAAGAGTTGGTCGCTCATAAGAAGAGTTGACCATATTAGAAAAGTCAATGCTTGAGGACTTAGAACAACTCCACATCATTTTAATGTTGTCTGTATGAACACCTGCCTACAACACTGAGATGACTGACAAAGTTAGGTGTGAGAAGTTGGTGATCAGGACAACCCCCACTTAAAGATGGCTGAGTGGATCAATAGTCACAAGAGCTCTACCCATCGACATGATCTACCATCTCCAAGACAACTAGTACCAGCTAAGTGAGGGTAGTGCAGATCACCTAGAAGGATCTATTAGCATGAATAAAGCATGCGACCTGCAGCGAGAACAAGCTTCATGAGGTGAGAAACTCACATGCTTAAGACCTGAAAAGCTTACGCTCAAGACATGAAGAGCTCGCATGTACAAAACTTAAAGAGCTTACAATCAAGACTGAAGAGCTCACGCCTTTATAGCTTGAAAAGCTCGCAGCTCACGATCTGAAGAGCTCATTCTTGCAACCTGAAGAGCTCGAGCTCATGTTTGCGACTCCAAGAGCTTGCACTTAGATGCCCCTCAAGAGTGTCCATACTCATAGCCTCAGAAGCTTTTGCTTCATCGGCTCAAAGTTTCAATCAAATAATATTAGAGCTCACCCCCAGTTCCCAAGAAGACTAAGATGGGGCGAGAAAAACCAAAGTAGAAAGAATGGCGAAAGCCCAAGAGGGACCTAGTCTACATTTGGGAAGAGAAAGCCAACATCCAAGAAGAAGCCAACAACTAAGTCTCTCTCCCTAGGGGTCGAGATGAAAAGAAAAAGTCAAGACAAAAAGAGTCTCAGAAAAGAAAAGTCTATAGTTGAGAGTAACAGCCATGTGTCACTATTAGGATGATAATGCGAGGCAAAAGTTGAAGGAGACAATAAGTCCAAATAGCATAACCCACACACTGCTTGCACAAAAAGACATTTGGAGGAGTACAAGTTGTTGGGTTCTCTATAACATCGAGGTGTGCGCAACAAAATTTTAAAAAATTAATTAAAAATAAAACACATGTAGCAACACTTATCGCATCACCCCTAGTTCGAAGCGATTCTAACGATTGCATATTTTTTATAGTTTCATAAAAGACTAAATAAAGTCGTAGATTTTTACCTTTGATGCACTTGGTTGCTTTAGGGTGTGTAGTAATCAATTGAAATTAATCGCTCTTAGAAAAGTTCATAAAAGATTCAAATATTTTCCCTCTAAAGATAGTCCACACGTTTGGACTAGAATACGAAATTAAAAATCTCACTAGTGATTTTTAATTCTTTTACTAATCTAGTTTGGAGTGTTTTGTTTGTATTAATTCTTAATCTAACTTGTGGAAAATAAGAATTCAATACATAAAATAATCAAAGAAAGTTTTTTGATTATCTTGGAAGAGGTGTTTGGAAAAGAGAAAAGTGTTGAGAGAGAAAAATAATTTTTCCCCTTAATACCATAAAGTGGCCTCAAATTGGGATACATACATCCTCAATTTTCGGCCATATCATGTGGCTAAAAATTATTCAATAATTTCCATCATTTTCCTATATTTCCACTTGTTGAAATTAGTTGTTTTGGAAGAGTCAAACTCTTAAAAAATAACCAATTCAATAAACCGATCCCCATAGAATGAATGTGGCCAATTTTATTAACTTCCAAAAGCCATTGTGATCTCATTTCAAATTCCAATGATTCCAATGAATCAAACTTCATCCTGCCTTGCCCAAGGTCTTTGAATCACGAACTATAAAAATACAAGAGATTCCTTTGTTAAAAAGACAAGTATCGAATTCTATATTAGCCACTAACTAACCTCCATGCATACTAGTACAACACTCAACATACCCCATTTCTGATTGTTATGCAATCAAATGATATATCAAAGTAATGCAGGACGCACACAAGGCTACCATCGTGCCTCAAGTCTGAGGACTATCCATGTACTATCACAACACATAAATTCTTATTTCAACTAGCAAAGCCTCCAGCAAAGAATTTTCTATTGGGCCTGTTCAGAATACTTGATCTCTAACAAGCACCCACATATATGCACTTGTGTCTCTATGCTAATGTCAATAGAATTACACATCCTCATCTTACGAGCATGCATTGTATGCATGAGTTTTATTGGGCTATTTGATATACCATCTCAAAAAGCCCTCTATTCAAAACTTATTTAAGACTAAAGCCGTAGCGACATGTTCCATGATCGCTATCATATACGCGACCATGCCCCATAGCTAAATTTGGTCTAAGGACTTTATCTAATGTGCATAAATAAAAATGCAAGATATAAGATAAAGAAAGTATTTTTTTATTAATATGATTCTCAATAAAATTATGTTACAAAAGAAAATAGTACAATACACCCAATCTAATTGGAGTGTTGGGCATCCTACTCTAACAGTCTTCCACTTGCCCTAGCTCCAATTGCCCATGTATCTAAAGCCTATCTTCTCGAGATGTTTGTGTTGGGTTCACATGGTCCTAGGATACGTGCAACGAAAAATTAAAATTTTTAAAAAACATCATACCATAACAATTATGGCAATACCCCGAATTCAATGTGATTTTTAATGATCTCGTAATTTCTAATGATTGTAATAAAATAATTAAAATTTCGATTTATATCTTTCTATAAACTCCGGTTGTCGTAAGATTTGAAGCAATTAATTGCTAGCCCCTTTTCTGAATTTGGTTCATAGGGATCCATGCATTTCCCTCTAAAGTAGCCACAATTTAAGCAAGAACACAAAATTGAAATTCCACTAGCAATTCTGATTTCTTTACTAAACTTGTTTGTTGGAGTGAATATAGTGAATATTAATTCTAACTATCAACTGATGATAAAAGAATTAATATTTTTGACAATGGATGGAAATTTGGTAGCAAAAAGGATGAAGAAAGAAAATAATTTTTCTTCTTAATATTTCTTTATGGCCGAAAATTGAAGGTTAAAATTCTCCTACAATTTTCGACCATATGGTGCTTAAATAGGGGACTCAAAATTCCAAAAATCCCACTCTTGGTATTTTATATCTCCTTTTAATTAGTTGGAAGATATTTTGGTTTATTCAAACTTCTTCCAACTTTATTCTTTTCATATCTTCCAAAGATATTTAAGGTTTTTCAAGAATTCCAAACTCTTGACTTTCCATCCTTTTTCAACCACATTTATGGGCCTCTCCTAATGGGCCTTTGTGAATTGGGCTTGGACTTAAAATAAATCTCACAATTAATCCAATCATTTATTTTAGCCCATATTCAATTAATTAATTTTATCTAGCCTATCTAATCAAATTAGGCCCAATTAAATAATCTAATTATTTAATTGAGTAAATTAATTTAATAATTAAATTAACTTATGGAATACACAAATAATTTGATCCAATCAAATAATTATTTCACTCCAATTGAACTTCTTAATCTTATTAGATCTAATTAAATAATCTAATTATTTAATTGAATAACTAATTCAACTCATTGAAATAATTGAAACCACAATTAATTAATCTTCATTAATTAATTGGATCCAACTACTTAGATCAATTACTAAGTTAGAAATGTTTCATCTCAAATTGTGTGTGACACTTTAGGTTCACAACTAAGCCAGCAGTGGGTTTGCAATATTTGCAACTTATAAATAATAATTATTATTATTATTTCGATTAACTAATCCAATTAATTAGTCTACTTGAAATTAACTCCTTAATTTTAAGAACCTTACAAGTGATGGAAAACACCTAGCAAGTATATCATGACTACCTAGACTTAGATGAAATAGTAAGTGAACCTATTTCAATTATGAATATCATACACATAAGGTCCTTCTATCAACTAATCTCCAGATTAAGTCTAGGGCATGGATTAATAGTCAAAATCCTAATTGTTCAATAACTATAATTCCATTTCAAGTTTCAATAACTCGTGACGAATCATTAGAAAACCTCCGTTAGTATTCATCCTACCTTGGCCAAGGACTTCTGAGTCATGAACTATAAAAACATATGAGATATACTTGCTCTGCCAGACAAGTGACGGATCCTTTGTTGGTTACTCATTAATCTCCATACATATTAATGCAATATTCAACGTATCCCTTTTGTAATTGTCAGGCAATCAGAAGATACATCAAAATAAAACACGACATGTGCAAGGCTACCATAGTGCATCAAATCAAAGGACTAATTGTGCACTATCATAATATAAAAATTCTTATTTCAACAAATAAGTTTTCAATTAAGAATTTTCAATAGCCTTGTTCAGTGTACTTATTCTCTATAAAACACCCGAATGCATGCACTAACATCACTACTCTAACGTCCATGGAGTGAGACATCCTTCTCATACGAGCATGCATCGTATGCACTAGTTTATTGGGCTATTCGATGTCCCATCTCAAAAAGCCCTCGACTTGGAACTAATTTAAGACTAAAGCCATAAAGACATATTCCATTATCACCATCAAATGTGTGACCATGCCTTATAGCTAAGTTTGGTCTAGTGACTTTATCTAATTATAAAAATGCAATTTAAGATAAAAAAATTTGCTTATTTCATTAATATAATTTGAAAATGATTGTTTTTACAAATGCAATAGTATAAAAGACATCTAATTTAATTAGTGCGTCGGGCACTACTCTAACAGTTTGTCGAATACTTTCTGTGCTAAGGTCTTAGTAAGTGAGTCTGCTATATTTTTTGCTAAGGCAACTTGATCCACAATGACTTCACCTCTACCAATGATCTCTCTGATCAAGTGATATCACCTCATTATGTGCTTGGATCTTTAATGAGATCTTAGCTTTTTTACTTGTGCAATGGTCCCATTATTATCACTGTAAATCATAATTAGATCAACAATGGATGAAAATACACACAACCCTTTAATGATTTTTTTATCCAAATAGCTTCTTTTACTGCATCTAATGCAGCAATATATTCAACATCGGTGGTAGAGTCTGCGGTCATATCTTGCTTGGAACTTTTCAAACTAACTACACCACCATGTAAGGTGAATATGTATCTAAACATGGACTTTAAATCGTCTATATCGGACTAAAAACTATAGTTTGTATATCCCTCCATTTTAGTTCTCCATTGTCATATATTAAAAAGATATCTTTAGTCCTTTTTAAGTACTTAAGGATCATTTTAACGGCTTTCCAGCATTCTTCCCCTAGATTGGGCTGATATCTGCTCATGACACTCAGAGCATGTGCAATATCAGGCCTTGTGCACAATATTGCATACATATGCTCCCTATTGCGGATATATAAGGTATGCGAGTTATCATTTCTCTCTCTTCAGGTGTCTTGGGAGACATAGCCTTAGAGAGCGAAACCCCATGACCATAGGCAGGAATCCTAATGTGGAATCCTCCATACAAAAACTTTTTAGCACTTTGTCTGTGTACATGGACTAGGATAGTCCGATCATTCTTCTAGATCTATCTCTATAGATCTTTATCCCTAGGATAAAAGATGCATCCCAAGTCCTTCATGGAAAACTATTTAGACAACTAAGTCCTCATTAACTGCAACATTCCTACATCATTTCTAATTACTAGGATCTCATCAACATAGAGCACAACAAATGTAACTACCCTCTCACTAACATTCTTGTAGACACATGGTTTATCCAAGTTCTTATGAAAATTAAACATTTTGATTGTTTCATCAAACTGGATATTCCAACTCCTCGAAACCTGTTTGAGTCCATAAATAGATCTCTGGAGCTTGCAAAACTTTTGCTCACTCCCGATGGATATAAAGTCTTTTGGTTGCTTCATGTAGATCTCTTTCTTAATGTTTCCATTAAGGAACACGGTCTTCACATCTATTTTCCATATCTTATAGTCATAATATGTAGATATGGCTAGCAGAATCCGAATGGATTTAAGTATCACTACTGGTTAAAAAGTTTTATCATAATTAATTCCTTGCTTCTAAGTATAACCTTTTTTAATCAAATGTGCTTTATATGTCGCTACCTCTCCATCTACTCCAAACTTCTGCTCGTAACCCATTTGCAGCCACTGAAAATAGTTCCCTATGGTAAGTCCACCAAGGTCCATAACTTGTTGGAGTACATGGAGTCCATCTCGAATTACATAGCTTCTTGCCACTTCTCTAAGTTGATGTCAAATATCATCTCTCCATAGCTTCTTGGATCATTATCCAAGGGGATTCCTCTTCTTTGTTCTCTAAATTGCACCCTGTTTAATAGGTATGCCGTTGTTTCCAAGGCATAGTCCTAGAATGAAAGCTGCAATGATGTGAAACTCATCATAGATCAAATCATGTTCAACAAGGTTTGATTTCTATATTCTGTTACTCTTTTAAGTTGTGGAGTAGCAGGAGGAGTCCACTATGAGAGAATCTCATTCTCTTTTAGATAATCAAGAAACTCTATGCTCAAGTACTCATCTCATTGATATGATTGAAGAACCTTAATACTTATCCCTGTCTGTTTCTCTACTTCACATCTGAATTTTTTTAAACTTCTCAAAGACTTCAAATTTATACCTCATAATGTAGACATAACCTTACCTAAAATAATCATCAGTAAAGGTTATGAAGTAGTGATAGTTCCCACGAGCACTAACACTTGTGGACCTATATACATCTGAATAGATCAAGTCCAATAGATCTTTGACTTGCTACACTTGTCCAAAAAATGGTGATTTGGTCATATTCTCTTTGAGACATGACTCACATGTTGGCATTCATTGCTCTTTCGAAAGATCAAGCAATTCGGTCAACTTGTGAATTCTTTTCCAGAGAGATGTGACCAAATCTAGTATTCCATAAGAGTTGGGAACTATGATTATCTAATTTTCTTTTATTTTGTTGAATAGTTAGCATGGAATCAGTGGTTGTATTAATTATTTGTCAATATACCAATATCAAGAACCATGGAACATTTCCACCTTCGATCTTTCGATCGAACTTTCTCTATCTAACAGAGATTATGTTCTTAATATCTTTTACTAAAGAAAAATCATTAGAACTACCCTAATTCCATCTAGAGTTAAATGGATTGCTTCTTTAGCTAATAAAGCAACATTTGCTTCACTTTGAAGTTGAAAGATCGTCCTCTTAGTCTTATTTTTCGCAGCTCTTTGAACAGTTGGAATCATACCCAGTATCCTATACCCAAGAAAAATCTTTAACACTTATGGTATTCCTCTTGTCAACTCTTACAACTCTTTGCAGAGATAAGATCAATATCTAGTATCTAATACCTAAGAATAATTTTCAATGTCAATTATTTAATTCAACAAAATTTAAATTTGAACTAAAACTCTTTCTAATTCAAAACTTTATTTAGAATATTCTTCTATATATTGAGCAAGTCAATATCTGCATCCTTTTTCCAATATACCATTTGTTGGGTTTGCATGATCCCAGGGTATGTGTAATACTCAATCCTCATACTACTGACTTGGCCAATATGATTCATGTATTACATGTTACTTATATGCTAATTTACATTAACATTAACGTGGCATCTTATATAGCATTTTAATCGTTAGACTTCTAATACTATCACATGATGTTAGTGACTGAAATTCTATAATGTAATTAAGTAATTCTATATTTAAATAAGAAAAATAATAGATTTATATTGGATATTCATAGGTTACATGTAATTTTGGAAGTGTTAAAGGTGTTATTAGTAAGTTTATATGATTCGATTTGATTAGATTGAGGTGTTTTAAAAGTATACGTCCATGGTTAACATACTTGGGATATTGGACATGATATAATGTAATTTAAGTGTCATAATACAAGATCCATATGTGCATATGATTTTAGAAATGCGAACTAGACACTCATTTAAGAATCAGATGTCAATAGGTTTGGAGATCGAATGAACGGACATAGGAATTACCTATGGAAATGAATGGTGACTAAGATTGGTTGCAACCAAATAAAAATAGGTTAGACACACAAGATTAGAGCTGCAAGATAAGGGAGAAAATCAGATTTTACCACTACATACCACCTCAAGCTTATACCACCTCATGCTTAGACTTTTCAAGCTAGTACCTCAACCTATTCTTCACTCTTAAGCTAACAACCATGACTTGAACCTTCTTCTGCACCATTTTAGCTTCCAAATACATATAAAAATCTCTCTAAATAGGTCATAAGTGATCCCAACCCAAAAAGAAGGCAAAACAAGCACAGGGGAGGAGAAATAAACAAGTTCAAGTAGAAAACTGTGCAAGGTGAGCTTAACCTATGGGTTTGGCATGACTTTCAGATTTATTTTGAGGTTTTTTGGCTTATTAATCTTTTAATATTATTTATAAATGTGTTAGGATGTTATTAGATAGGTGTTCGTGCACAAAAAAAGGGTTTTTGGTTACAAATACTTGATAGAAAACACTTGTGCTAGAAACTGTTACCTTGCTGTATTCTTGTATTTTAGGCTTCAAAAGTGTATGGTATGTTGAATAAAACCTATAGGTATCATCATATACATGTTCATGTATGAGTTAAGAGTATTGTAATAAATTTTCATCAGTTAGAAATTTAAATATGGCATGATAATTAAAGAGATGCTCAGAACTGTCTTCATCAAATTTCAAATTTTGTCCTATGTGAAGGGGATTAGTTTTAAAGCATTAAATCCATTAGTTTTGGCAATAATATGAGCTTGTTGTATCTTTGTATATTTCATCTAAGTGTGGTGAAAATTTGGGAGTGATTGAATATACTTAAGGGTGCCAAAACCATTAATGTCATGAAGTGCGTAAAACTGTCACGGTAGGAAAAATCTATTTTATATACTGTGAAGGGAGCTGAACTTGGAAAGCTACATCCGTGAGTTTTAGCCATTCTATGACATGGTTACATTTTTTTTGATGTTATCTAAGTGTGATAAAAATTGGGGAGTGAATGAATATGTCTAATGGTGTTAAAATTATTATGCAAATTAATGTGACAGCAAGAAAATGTGAAGTTGTGAATTTATCCCATTTGGTTCAATAATATGTTCCAACATAGATGTGGTGCATTTGATCTCTAACATTTAGAGTGATGTTATAAGAGTTATAATACATCAACTAAATGAGGTTAGTATACATTTAAGATGTGGAACAAAGATGCGTAGAAGGTTGTATTCGGTTATAGTTTCTAAGTGGTAAGGTCGTTTAGTTAAATTGAGATTCAAGATCTTTATACTACATTAGGTATAATGAACTTGTTAATTGAGGATGGTGATTGATATCTTGTATTTTTATAGATTGTTTCACATCTAGGATTGGGGAGTAATACTTAAGAAACCTACAAGTAACACACAACCGATCCAAGGTAATTAAAGATTCATTTGCAACTACAATGCATAGATATAGTAAATGTGTGATTTATATGTAATACCATAGATCATATGTGCATAGCAAAGGGCACGCATGTGCATGCATAATATACGAGCATTGTGATAAATCTTGCATTCCACGGCATGATTCTAAGAAAGGAAAATATTTTGTTGACCACTTCTAGTGCACCGAAGCAGGCATGGATTTGCTTGGTTATATGCATGTATTTGTAGGTTCGCATGTATGGATTTGCTTGTGTATGAGTATGCATGGAATTGGTCATTGGATTATGGTGGTGTGCAGAGCTCTCTTTCGGTGCATGGGATAGTAGCATTGGTCAGGGGCCCAAGAAACAAATGACTTTAAGAGAAATATTTTGATGCATGGAATTGTATTGTGAGCATAGCATTTTGAGATACATGACTGGATATTGTGGATTATTCTTTGACATGCATAATCTTTACTTGTTGAGCATTAGCTCATATAGTTTATGCATTGTAGGTGATTCTGGTGATACTTGACACTATGCACTTACTGGACAAGTTGTTGGGGTTCCTACAGGTTCTGATGAACAGTGTACATGAATGACAACCTATTGGGTTGTGTTGTAGGCATATTCTAATTTTTACATTCATTATTATTATGTAAATTGTTGACTATATATAAACAGTGATTTTTCTATATACAGGGTTATATGTGAGAAAATACTTTACTGTTTCTCAAAGTTGACAAAAGTAAATATATATATACACACACATGCACACACATGTGCTACCTTGTCAAAACTATTATTATACTAATATCTATATTTAGTGGTGGGGGTATTACAGTATAGGCAACGAAAAATTAAAAATTTTTAAAAACATCATACCATAATAATTATTGCAACACCGATGTGATTTCTAATAATTTCGTAATTTTCAATAATTAAAATAAAATAATTAAAATTTTGATTTATACCTTTCTATGCACTATGGTTGTCATAGAGTATGCAACAATCAATTGTTAGTACTTTTTTTGCATTTGGTTCATAAGGATCCAGACATCTACCCTCTAAAATAGTCCACACATTGAGTAAGAACACAAAATCAGAATTCCGCTAGCACTTTTGATTTCTTTTCTAATCTAGTTTATGGAGTGTGTATAAAAAAATATTAATTCTTGTTATCAATTAGTGATAAAAGAACTAACACTTAAAGATGGAATTTTTGGAGAAAAATGACGGATGAAGAAAACAATTTTTCTTCTATTATTTCTATATGGACGAAAATTAAAGGATGATCATTCTACTTAAATTTTCGGCCATGGTGTATATATAATGGGCATAAAATTTCAAGAGTCCTACTTTTGGTATTTTATGTCTCCTTCTGATTGGTTGGAAGATATTTTGGTTCATCTAAATTTCTTCCAATTTATCTCTTTAATATCTTTCAAAGATATTCAAGATTACCCAAGAATTTCAAACTCTTTACTTTCCATCCTTTTTCAATCACCTTCATGGGCCTTTTCTAATTTGGCTTGGACTGAAAATTAAATCCCATAATTAATCTAATTAATTATCTTACCCAAATTAATTAATTCCATCTAACCCATCTAATCAAATTAGACCCAATTAATAATATAGTTATTTAATTAAGTAAATTTATTTAACAATTGAATAATTTAAGGACTACACAATTAATTTGATCAAATCAAATAATTATTTTTCCTTAATCTTCTTAAGTCCAGTTTAATAATCTAATTATTTAATTAAATAAGAATTTCAACTCCTTAAATTAATTTAAACCCCAATTAATTAATCTCTATTAATTAATCGGATCCAACCCTTTGGATCAATTTCTAAATTAGAAATATTCCATCTCAAATTGTGTGTGACCTTTTATGTTTACAACTATGCTAGCAGTGGGCTTGCAATATTTACAACTTATGAATAATAATAATCATTTTGATTAATTAATTCAATTAATTAGTCCGCTTGAAATTAACTCCTTAATTTCAAAAACCTCACAAGTCATTGGAAACCTTTAGCAAATGTATCATGATTATCTAGACTTATGTGAAATAACAAGTTAACCTATTTTAATTACGATTGTCATACACATATGGTCTTTCCATCAACTAATCTCCCGATTGAGTCTAAAGTATAGATCAATAGTTGAAACCCTAATTGCTGAATAACTATGATTCCATTTCAAGTTTTAATAACTCATGATGAATTGTTAGAAAACCCTTATCTCATATTCATCCTGCCTTACCAAGTACTTCTGAGTCATGAACTATGAAAACATAGGAGATTCATTTGTTCTACCAGACAAGTAATGGATTGTTTGTTGAACATTCATTAACCTCCATACCTGTTAATGCAACATCCAATGTATTCCCTTTGTGATTGTCAGGCAATCAGAAGATACATCAAAATGAAACACGACATGCATAAGGCTACCATGATATCTCAAGTCAAAAAACTAATCATATACTATCGTAACAATGAATTTCTTATTTCGACAAACAAGTTTTCAATTAAAAAATTTTAGTGGGCCTGTTCAGTATACTTGTTCCCTAACAAGTACCTGTATACATGCACTAGCATCACTACGCTATTGTCCATAGAGCGAGACATCCTCCTCATGCAAGCGCGTATCGTATGCGCGAGTCTATTGGGTTATTCGATGTCCCATCTCAAAAAGCCCTTAACTATGAACTAATTTAAGAACAAAGCTATAAAAGCATATTCCATGATCACCATCAAATGTGTGACCATGCCCCATAGCTAAGTTTGGTCTAGGAGCTTTATCTAATTACAAGAAGCAATTAAACATAAAGAAATTTGCTTTTTTATTAATATGATTTGAAAAAAGATTATTTTTACAAATACAAGAGTATAAAGGATACACAATCTAATTGGCACGATGGACACTACTCTAACAACCTCCCACTTGCCCTAGCACCAATTGCCCATGTACTTTAGGCCCATATTCTCAAGATGTCTGTCAAATACCTTCTATGCTAGAGGCTTGGTCAGTAGGTCTGCTATATTTTCTGCCGAAGCAACTTTATCCACCACAACATTGCCTCTACCAATGATCTCTCTAATCAGATGGTATCTCCTCATAATGTGCTTGGATATTTGATGAGACCTTGGCTCATTTGTTTGTGCAATAGCTTTGTTATTATCACAGTATATCAATATAAGATTAACAATGAATAGAACCACACTCAATTCTTGGATGAAGTTCCTTATCCAAATAGCTTCTTTTGCCACATCTCATGAAGTTCCTTATCCAAATAGCCCTCTCTTCAGGAGTCTTAGGAGACATAGCCTTTGAGAGAAAAACGTCATGACTCATTGGCAAGAATCCTCTCTTGGATTCCTCCATACTAAACCTCTTTAGTATTTTGTCTATGTACGTAGATTGCGATAGTCCAATCATCCTTCTTGACCTATCTCTATAGATCTTTATTCCAATAATAAAAAATGTTTCTCCCAAATCCTTCATGGAGAACTAATTAGATAACCAAGTCTTAGTTGACTGCATCATCCCTACATCATTTCCAATGAGTAAGATGTTATCAACATATAACATAATAAATGTTATTGTGCTCCCACTAACCTTCTTATAATTACAGGGTTCATTCAAGTGTTTATGGAAATCAAACGATTTGATTACTTCATCAAACCAAATGTTCCAATTTTGGGAAGCCTGCTTGAGTTCATAAATGGATCTTTGGAGTTTACAAATCTTTTGTTCACTCTCTTTGTATATGAAGCCTTCTGGCTGCCTCATATAGATTTATTCCTTAATATTTCTATTAAGGAAAGCGGTCTTCACATCCATATGCCATATTTCATAGTCATAATACGCTGATATGGCTAGCAGTATCCGAATGGATTTAAACATCGCTACTAGTGAAAAAAATTCCTTATAATTGATTTCTTGCTTCTAAGTATAACCTTTTGCAACCAGTCATGCTTTGTAGGTCGCTACCTCTCCATTGACTCTAAGCTTCAGCTTGTAGACCTATTTGCAGCTAATAGAAAGTATTCCTTGTAGTAGGTCCACCAAGTGTCCATACCCTATTAGAGTACATGGAATCCATCTTGGATTGCATGGCTTCTGGCCATCTTCCCGAGTTGATGTCCGACATCGTCTCTCTATAAGTCCTTGGATCTTCATCCAAGGGGAGATTCTCCTCGTTGTTCTCTAACAAAAAACCATACCTCTCATGTGGCTTTAAGATGCTATGGGATCTCCTATGAGAATGCGTCTGTAGGGAGGCTCTGTGATTCTTAAATTTCTTCAAGTTTTAGGAATTCACCATTTCTATCTAATAGAAACTTTTCTTCCGAAAATATGGCATTCCTCGAAATAAACACCTTTTGTTCTAAGGGGTCGTAGAAATAGTATCTAATAGATTTCTTTAGATACCCCATGAATCTACATAAACTGGATCTCATATCCAATTTATCTTCCACTAGCTGCTTTACATAAGCAGCATACCCCCATACCTTAAGGTATTTGTAAAAAGGTAGTTTCCCACACCACATCTCATATGGTGTTTTGGGCATCGACTTTGATGGCACTTTATTTAATAGATATGTCACCATTTCTATAGCATAGCCCCTAAATGAAAGAGAAGTCCAGTGAAACTCATCATCGGTCGAACCATGTCCAACAAGGCTTGATTTTTATGCTCTACAACTCCATTGAGTCGGGGAGTTGCAGGAGGGGTCTACTGAGAGAGAATCTCATTCTCTTTTAGATAATCAAGAAACTCTGTGCTCAAGTATTCACCTCCTCGATCTGATCAAAGAGTCTTGATACTTAGCCCAATTTGTTTCTCCACCTTACATTTGAATTCTTTGAACTTTTCAAAAGCATCAAATGGATCAAATCTGAATAGATAAAGTAGTGACAGTTTCCACAAGCACTAACATTTAGTGGTCCACACACATCTGAATGGATAAAATTTAATAGATTTTTGGCTCGTTCCACTTGTCCAACAAATGATAATTTGGTCATTTTCCCTTTGAGACATGACTCATATATTTTCATTCCTTGCTCTTTCAAAAGATTGAGCAATTGGACCAACTTATGAATTATTTTTTCGGAGATATGATGTAATTTAGCATGCCATAAGAGTTGGGAACTATGATCATCTATTTTTCTTTTATTTTGTTGAACATGGAAAAAGGAGTTATGTGGATTAATAGAATATAAACCATTCATCAATATGCCAGAGGTAATCAGAATTGAATCTTTAAAAATAGAACAGCTTCCATATTTTATTGAAAAAGTAAAACCTTATCCATCTAAAATAGGAATGGAGATAATGTTCTTAACTATCTCTGAAACATAAAGACAGTTGTTTAAAACTAAATCTACTCCATTTCCTAAAGCTAAGTTGAAACTTCCTATAGCTAATGCAGCAACATTTGCTCTATTCCCCAACCATAGGACTGCCTCTCCTCTACTTAGCTTCTTACTTCTTGTCATCACCTGTAAATCATTGCAAAGATGAGACCCACAGCCGGTATCTAATACCCAAGAAGTACCGTTGACTGATAATTTAACTTCAACAAAATAAATTCCAGAACTCTTTAGGCTTGCAAGGTACTCCTTGCAGTACCTCTTCCAATACCCATGTTTACCGCAGTAGTGGCATTATGTACCATTTTTGCCTCTACAACATGGATCTTGCTCTACCCAACTTTCTTACTTAGCTTTGAGATGAGCTTCTTTGTCCATGTTCTTCTCGCGCTTTGGCTTATGGTTTCAACACCTTAGGGAAAGGCATAGTTGGGAACTTTATCTTATCTTTTCTCCTCTTAGATCGAGGCCTCAGGTGTGAGGTTGCATCGTGCAGCAAGCTCCCTTGCCTTAGCTACTATTGCCAATTCATTTCTTCCTAATTGGGCCTCATGGCTAGTATTCTTTCGAGTGGTAACCTCTTTCTAATCTGAGTATTCGCCATTAGTGAAATTGATGCACATGTGAGTTTTGCTTTTCTACCTGGGACCTCTGATTGCAGTGAGTTTCCAACATGGGGATTGCATAAGCTTTTCATGCTTATGTGCCATAGGTTTGATCATCTTATCCTTAATGGTATTATTCCTTTTGGGGTTAGAAATCTTCCCATCCAAGAGATTTTTTTCATTTTTGCCAACTCAATCACACAGAGCTCCTTGAGGAGTCTGAATCATATTTCCTCACTCTTCATTTCTTTGGATTTGGCAATGCCTCTTCCGCCTTAAGGGAATACACAACCTATTCTTTGCCTTTACTTGGGAGTGACTTGTTAGCTCTCGAGGCTTCATCTTTTATTTAGCTTAGCACAGGTACTGATGCAACATTCTCTTGTCATTCTTTGATCTCTTACTGCTTCTTCTACTCCTTGAGGAGTCGGGAGGAGCACTTTTCTAGCATTGTGTGAGTCTTTGCTCACTGGTTTACCTGGCATATCTCTGATTATCCTTGACATTTAGGGGTGTGGTTTCTTGCCAATCTTTTTTCTACTCTCCTTGGCTACTTATGTAGAATGTCTCAGGGGAGTGTTATATTAGGTAGCATATTATTGCCTTGGGTGTTGATTCTTGATTCTGCCAAATATCCTTGTAGGACTCTTCCTCATCTATCAGGGTAGTTACACTAACTCTTGCTGCTCCACTACCACTAGAATTTCACACATTCTTGCATTGAGGGGAGCTTATTGAGTATAGATGAAAGGGGGGTATGATATCTTTCTTCCTTCTTCTTGGGCTTGCTCCTACCCATGGGGCTTTCTTGTCTGTGCTTGACTCCTTTGGAAGGGAGATGTCTTGAGTTCGTGATGCTTCATACGCTCTCTAGTTCTCCAAGAAAAGGTGCTTGTTGGCATGCTAGAGAAGTGCACTGCAAGAGAAGGTGCTCGTCACCGAGCTAGGAGTGCACTCTAGGAGGAGACGCTTGTCGCCAAGTTGGAGGAATGCACGACAAGAGGAGGCGCTTCTTACTTTCGACTCGTCTACTTAGGGATCGACTAGCCCCTAGTGTTCTATCTAATTATATGCTCAATAACTTACTCAAGAGATGTCCTTCCTTATTTTGTAAGGTACTTCCACGAGGGACTTATGTTAGAGTAGGATGCCCAATGCCCCAAATAGATTGGGTGTATTAATACTCTTTTCTTTCGTATTAAAAAGGCATTTTATTTATCTTATAAAAAGTCTTTAGACTAAATTTAGCTATGAGGCATGTTCACACATATGATGGAGATCATGAAACATACCTCTAAGGTATTAGTCTTAAATAAGTTTCAAGTCAAGGGATTTTTATAACGAGATATCAAATAGCCCAGTAATACTCGCACGTATGATGCATGCTCGTAAGACGAGGATGTCGCATTCCATTAGCATTAAATACAAGTGCATATATGTGGGTGCTTGTTAGAGAACAAGTATACTAAACATGGCACATAGGGAATTCTTATCTGGAGGCTTAACCTGTCAAAATAAGAGTTTATGTATTGCGATAGTACACGGCTAGCCCTTGGACTTGAGGCACGATAGTAGCCTTGTGTGCATCCTACAATACTTTGATATATCTTTTGATTGCACGACAATAACAAATGAGGTATGTTAAGTGTTGCATGGTATCCATGAAAGTTAGTCAGTGACTGACATAAAATTCGACACTTGTCTTTTTAATAAGGGAATCTCCTATACTTTTATAGTTTATGATTCAAAGAACTTGACCAAGACAGGATGAATTTTGATTTATCAAGAATATTTGGAATTTGAAATGGGATCATAGTTATTGAATCATTTAAGGTTTCGACTTATAATTCATGCTCTAAATTTAATCGAGAGATTAGTAGTCGGAAGGATCGTATGTGTATAGGATTTGCAATTGAAATAGGTTTACTTGCTATTTCACCTAAGACTAGTTTGCCATGATTACTTGCTAGGTGTTTTCATGGAAAGTGAAGTTCTTTGAATTAAGGAGTTAATTCTAAGCGGATTAATTAATTGGATTAATTAATCAAAATAATTATTATTCATAAGTTACCAATGTTGTAAGCCTACTACTAGTTTAGTTGTGAACCTAGAGGGTCATACATAAATTTGGAGAGAAACATTTCTAATCTAGGAATTAATCCAAGTAGTTAAATTTATTTAATTAATGAAGATTAATTTGGGGCTTAAATTAATTCAATGGGTTGATTGAATTAATTATTTAATTAAGTAAAGAGATTATTTAATTGAAGCTAATAAGATTAGAAAACCCAACTGAAGTGTAGCAATTAATTGATTAGATCAATTAATTGGAATTGGGTAAATTTGATTAATTAAATTAATTAATAGACTTTGTAAAAGTCCAAAGTTAAAATTAAGGTGGCTTTTTATTTAAAGGCCCACTTGAATTATAGGAAGCAAATTAAAAATAAAATAATATAGTTTTCTTATTAATTATCTTATGAAGATAATTAGAGATATTAAATATCTATCTTATTGCATTGGAAGAGTCCAACATAATCAAGAAGAGAGAGGAGGCCGATTTTATGGCTTGTAAAAGTTCACAAATTTGGCCACATTCATTTTATGGGGTGTTCATAGAATATTTTGCAAACCGTAAGTGCACGGTGTCAAGTTTTAATACAATGGTGAGTTGAGTATTGTATCTACAAAGATTGTAATTAAAAATTACATCAAGTATCATATTTTAAATAATCCCAATTCTATCTAGAAAATCGAGTGATGATTAGTAAACAAAGTAGAATAAGATAAAAAAATGTAAAGACACGAGTGAAATTCTTAGAAGCAATACAACAAATACCTTATGAGCAAGAAATGCTAGAGGAGTGACTCACCTAATTATCACATATGTTCTTACTTCCAAAACGTGCCAATTCAAGTCCACAACATATGTAAGTTAAGAATTCCTAAGCTCATCAATTTCTTCTCTCGAGTGCCAAATTGACTATGAGTTCCAACTTGAATTTTAATATCTCTATAAAAGTTCAAGAATAAAACTCTACAAAATTTTAATAAATTATTTTTCAAAATTTCAAAGGTTTCATAAGGTTTTCAACTCTATGATTCATAGGTTTTGTTATCCTTATGATCATGTATAATCTTCCCTCTCTCGAGTATCGAATCTCATACATCAAACATTCTCAATTAATGGCCAAATAATCAAGATGTAATACTAAACAAGATAACACAAATAAGATGAATAACTTGAACTAATATTGATTGGAACTCAAAACTTAAGATCAAATAAGGTTACACCATTCTCTAGAAAAAAAAGTTTAGTTCATCATGGATGAATACAACTTTAAAAAATACATAAAAAAGAATATGAAAATTATTCACCAATTTGTGAAGTGAGAGAAATGGTTGAAACTCTCATTATCTCCAAGAATGAGTCATTGTCTCCAAGAATGGCCCCCTAAAAATGGCTCCCTTGATTGATGCAAATCTTTTCTTTTCAACTCCTCAAGATGATTCCTTCCCCAAGAGTCCAAAAACCCCTGAAATCATTCTACTTTTCTTGACTTTCCCCCCTCAAGAATCTTCCAAAGAAACCTAAAATCCTTTTCCTTTTCTTGGATTTTCTCCTTTTTTTTCTCTCATTTTTCTCCATGTTTTTTGGTAAAAAGAAGTCCAAAAATCAGACTTAAAAGTTGTGTTTTCAATTTTTTGTGAACTGGGGCCATGGCTTTGAATTCAAGGGTTGCGGCCCCAAATTGTTTGTCAGAGCACAGATTAAAATGGTACTACAGCTCCAATTTCTGGTGGCGTGGTGACAAACAATCTGTCCTCTAGCACCACAACCCTACTTTCTAGCACCACAATGTTAGATATTCTGCTACAACAGCTCCAAGTAGTCTAATCATTCTTTTTCAAGCTATTTTTGAGCTCTTTCTACTTTGAATTAGCTTTTTGTGTCTTGTAATGGATTGTATCTCTATGTCTTAGATTTCCATAAACATTTGAATCAACTCAATATAACATATGTGGAGAGAGTTATGCCTAAAATACCAGGATGTGTCATACTAAAATATTTCAGTCCAGTGCTAACTCTTGAACTCAGATTTTCTTATTGAAATCGAAAAAATTAGATTTTGTGGTAAACATAAAAGTTGTAGATCTATCTCTTAGATTTTCAATGAATCAAGAATCAAGCTAATACTATATTAGGTCAAAGAGTTATGATTGAAATACAAAAATTGCAAGTGTATAGTGTCAAGTTTTAATACAATAATGAATTGAGTATCGTATCCATAAAGATTATAATCAAAAATTGCATCAAATACCGCAATTCAAATAGTCCCAATTTTATCTAAAAAATTGAGTGATGATTGATAGACAAAGTAGAGTAAGATAGAGAATGTAAAGGCAAGAGTGGAGTTCTTAAAAATAATATAACAAACACCTTTTTAGTAAGAAATTCTAGAGGAATGACTCACCTTATTATCACCTATGTTCTTCCTTCCAAAACATACCAAATCAAGTTAATAGCACATGTAAGTTAAGAATTTCTAAGCTCATCAGTTCCCTCTCTCGAGTGTCAAATTGGCTTCCAACATGAATTTCAATATCTTTATAAAAATTCAAAAATAAAACTCTACAAAAGTTCAATAAATTCTTGTTCAAAACTTTAAAGGTTTCATAAATTTCTTAACTCTATGATTCCTAGGTTGTATTATCCTTAAGATCATGTATAATATTTCCTCTCTCGAGTTTTGAATCTCATACATCAAACAATCTCAATTAATGGCCAAATAATCAAGATGCAATACTAAGCAAGATAACACAAGATGAATAAATTGAACTAATATTGTTTGGAACTTAAAACATTGGATCAGATAAGGTTACATCATCCTCTAAAAAGAAAAGCTTAATTCATCATGGATGAATACTACTTCAAGAAATACATAAGAAAGAGCATGTAAATTATTCACCAATTTGTGAAGTGAGAGGAATGGTTGAAGCTCTCCTTGTCCCCACAAATAACTTCCTTGGTTGATGCCAATCTTCTCTCCAACTTCTCAAGATGGTTGCTCTATTTTCTCTACCAAGAGTCTTCCCAAAAACCCCTAAAATCATCCTTCTCTTCTTAGTTGTTCTCCTTTTTTTATCTCCACCAAACTCTCTTTTCTTAGCAGGTTTGTCTCTTCTCTTTTTTTAACCATCTTGTCTCCTCTTTTAGCCAACATTTCCCTCATTTTTAGCCTCCATTTTTTTTATCACACTTTTTAGCCCCTAAAATCTGGTTCAAGTGTCTCATATCATAGCTCCTTTATTCCCTTAAAATCAGGTGATAAGAAAAGTAGATCGCGTGCAGGAAATGTGACCATGCTGGGGCATGCTCAGACCATGTCGAGGCATACATTTTATGCTGAGGCATGCTCATGGCATGCTGCGGTATACACCTTTGTACTTGTTTTTCTTCATTTTCAGGCCATGCTATGGCATGGAATGACTGAGCCGCGGCATGCTTTTATCTTTCTCATATTTTTGGCTTGTTTTATCCCTCATTTTTCTTCTTGACTTGCATTTTGGAGAGTTATTATGTAATTCATCAAAACAAGCTTAAAAACTAAATAAATTGCTTAAGATCAATCAAATAATCAGTCTAGAAGTACTTAATTTATTGGTATAAAACCAACTTATCACCCAGCGTCCCGACGGGCTGAACAACAGTTGCTTGGCAACTATCGGCAACACAACAAAAGCTGGCACAGCTTGCGCCTACTTCTCTCGCCGACTTTAAACAACTTGGTAAGTTTATATATATTAAAATTCATGTGATGAATGTTTATTGGATGATTTATTCAAGGATGATCATAGGCCTATGACCAATATGATTGGATATATATTTTAATCATCTTTGGGTTTTTTGGGGCCTACGAGCCTCTTATTTTATTTTGTATTACATTTAAATTATTGCAAAGAGAGTGGAATAGAAAGTGAAGTTTCTATTTTAGTTTTGTAAATGTAGGAAGTTCGATGCTTAAAGGCCCATACTTGTATAGGATACTAAATGCAAATGTAATAAAATAAGAGATTCAAGGCCCATGAATGTATGGGTACAATAATAAAATGTAATAGAATAAATCTGTATATTTCTACCCTTAGATTGACCTTGATCCATTTTTGGCTCAAACGGGTTGGACATGATCATCCTACCGCTTTTGCATAGAATGAATGTTAGATTTTATTTAATGTTCTTACTTGCGCACATATGATGATGAGCATTAAATAACCTACCTAATAATCCAATTGATGAGGTCTTGGATAAAA
>CM033106.1:15335779-15450506 GCA_019321725.1 Paulownia fortunei
GAGTATCGCAATAAATGCAATTGAGCAGTTTTTTTCAACTCATGTATATCCAAACGGTTCATAAAGTATTAAACCTAACATGAAACTCAATTTCCTAGATTTTAGTAAAGTAACAAAGCTTGCTTCAATATACTATATTTAGTGAAAAACTTCAAATTATTAACCTCCTAAATCACGTGAAATTATTTGAGCTTTAAATAGTAATGTAACATGTAAATTTTTCGTATAATTCTTAACTTTATCTGTATAAAAAAGAATTTAACACAATCCCGTAACTCTACACAACAAAAAGAAACATAAACATTGCAACTTGTAAGAAGCCAAGATTTAACTAAAACCTAATTCATCTTCTTGATTGTAACAAAGCACCTTTTGCCTTGAGTCTCAAAATCAAAATATATGACTGATGAAATCCTTACGGACAATTATTAACAAATAATGGCTTTCAAAACAAATTTATTAGCATCGAATCAATGATTGACTCACCAAATATTTTCTTAAAGGAAAATTACTCCACTAAAAACAAGAAGGTATACCTGCATCAAAACCGATTCACCATATTAAAACTAATTAAAAATCAGAATAATATCCCTTGAAAATCCTTGCCTCTCTGAAATACTTGGACTGACACAGTTCCTTTTCATCCTATGAAAACACCAAGAAGAGAAAGAGAAGCAATTACAGAAGAATGTTGCCCAGAAAAATAGAAGCACCAATCGTACGACATGAAAATATTTGGATGGGATTTTGAAGGAAATTCTGTACGGACGGGATTTTGAAGGATTTTGTAGTTTGTTTGGGACTTTTATTTTTTCTATAAAAACTATTTGTTAGGAGAATTGTAAATTATATTATAAACGGGATTTTGAAGGGTTTTGTAGTTTGTTTGGGACTTTTACTTTTTTATAAAAACTATTTTTAGAAGAATTGTAAATTACATTATTGCCACTAAAATTGATATCTCAAAGGGTCATTTTAGTTCAATCAAAAATTAAAAGAAACATTCACACTTTAATAAAAAAAAAATATTCACATGTTACCGCTAAAATTGATGTATCAAAGGTCATTTTAGTTCAATCAAAAATTAGAAGAAACATTCACACTTTTATAATAGTATATATATAGATATAGATTAAAAAATATATATTTGTATATTTTTATTATTATCCTTGCTTAAAAGTAATTGTTGAAATTTAATCGAATCACATCATTATTTTAGCTAAGAGAATGAGAAATATAAAAAAAAAAAGAAAAAGTCCATTTTAAGAACATTTTATTTTCTGAAGAAATTCCATCAAATTTGAGAACAATAAGTTTCAAAGTGAGATTATAAACAAGGAAATGGTAAAACCTTCAAATGACTGTGATTCTTAAAAGCCACCCTCATGGTTAATCCTAGTCCAAAATGTTTGCAGTACTAAGATTCTTGTCATGCTAAATTTGGCCCCTCTCCATTTCCAAATAATTATTGTAACTTGGCTGTCAATGAGAGTTAAAAATATATAAATTTTACATATTTTTATACTATCATCTTAAAACTAATAATCACATCATTATTTAAAGTGAGAGTTTAAAAAAAAAATCCAATTAAGAAATGAGACTTCATTTTGAAAAGTCCAAAAGGAAATGGAATCAACAAATTTGAGACATAAAAAGTAAGATATTTTCAAAGTGGTAGAATCAACAAAGAGATTCCACACTATGTTCTCTTTAAACAATTAGAAAAATATACCCCAAACAAATGAACAAAAGAACTGGAGAAGGAAAAAGTCAAATAATTAATAAACTAAGCAAGTAAAAGGATACTAAAATCTTGAGAAACTTAATAACTTTAAATTAGTTGTGTCAGGAACTTAACATTTGAAAAATTGAAGCAAGGATGAATCTTATCCAGAGAACAATTTAGACAAATAAAAAATATGAATTTGAATACTTGAAAGGACTAAAATTGTTGTACTCCTGTCAAGATCTTCAACAAAGCCTTACTGCTCTCCGGCACCTTGAGTACCTGAGGAACCAGCCGCCCCGCGGATGCGCTTCTGCAGATGTTCCAAGCTAGCCACTCTCTGCATAGAAACAGTCCTGCCCATCTTGTTCACCCCAAGTGCTGCTGTTGCATTCGGTTGCACATTATCTGCCGGAGGAATATCCACCAAACCATTTTGAATTCTATGGTCTTGCACAGAAGTGTGACTATTAGAAGGGGCATGGTAATAATGCTGCTTCGGATCATCTTGCACTGGTACAGCTGCGTCAGTTGATGTGTCGGGACTACCAGCAAAAGATGGCATGCCCATTGTGGATATTTCAGACATAGCTTGGAATAGTGGGTTCAACCCAGTAACTCTTTTAACTGTTTCTTCAGCCATTTTGACCTATTGAAGAAAACAACAGTAATCAGTTATCTTTCAGAGAATCTTCATCACATGGACGCTTTAACTAAGCCCCAGATACTTCGAACCAGTTTGGAGCAGATCAGAATATTGAAAGGAAAACATTGAGGATAGAAAAACATTATGTCTGTCACTTCCTCGCTTACAGAAGTTCATAACAAACAGAGTATAATCCGGCTAAAGCATATGTGATTCTTGCATACTGACCAAAGATTTTACCTATTCAATAGTGTGCTGAATGCATCATTTAGGCAGTTTCCATGGAAGAATCCTGCATATGAGATTTTAACTGACCAAATAGTGCGCTGAATGCAGTGTCTAATCAGTTCCCATGGGAAAGATTCTTAATTTAAAACTGTCAAGTTTCAACACCAAAATTATTTTTATTAAGCAAAGGTATTCATGCTCAGATGGTGGATCAAGATCAAACGACATGTAATAGTCTTCGAAGAGCCAAGTACATTAGGCATTTTATGCAGACCATCTCATTTTAAAATTTAGAAATAACAATAGGTTCCATAAATCCATTGGATTTTCAAAATTAGCATATTATTAACCAAGGCGCTTTTAGAGGCAAAAGGCCATTGCCCATGGAGATGCTTTCTGGATTCCATGTTTTCTGACTGGTAATGAAAGGATAGCCGAAATTTATTTCTGGAATTATTTGTTGTATTTCTTCAGAAATATCTTCTCTTTAGAACCTGTATTTCCAAGACTTCAGAAAAAATTTAATAGCAGCTCATCAAAAATAAGTTCGCCAAATGCAAGCAATATCACTGAAAAACTATTTTATTATAAAGTACCTTCGCTCTCAATGTCTCCACATCAGCTTTCAGAACTCTATTGTCAACAGCTGCTTCATTGTACTTATGGCTTATGTCTGTAAGGCGCTTGAGTAAAGAAGAGTTCTCAACTCTTAATTGAGCAACCTAGAAAGAAGCATAATCAATATCTAATAGGACAATTACTGGAAGATAACTACCAGAAGTGAAAATGACCAGAGGTGAGTGTATACCTGCGTCTCAAGCTCAGTCAAATGGGCCTGCTTTCTTCTTCTAGAGCGCCGAGCTGATTCTCTATTTGAAAGCATTCTGAAAAACAGTAAACAAATTAATTAGAGAAAAGAACTTAATCTTGAAACTAGAACATCTGCTAAAATATGCTTGAAATCAAAAAATTAAAATGAGAAAATAACCTTGGACTTTTAGCAATCGAGTGTAGTTGACTGTTTCATGATGTAAACTGCCATCTATGACATAGACAGTTCAATATTTAGCATAGAATAAAAATTAACAAGTTCCATAATTTTTAGTATCTTTTTAAGGCTTAATGGAGAAAAAGAACGCTAAAACCATCATCTATGAAAATACTATCAGAGAACACTTTTTGCAGTTACCAAAAGTTCACAGTCAATGCACATAAAATAATATATTCTACTAACACCATATGTCTCCAACTTATGAATCTATGATGCAAAGGTACCCTTCAGACATTTCTCATTTCTATATCAGTGTCTGAACCATATGAGGGTAGATATCAGTAAGAATGTTCCTCGAGTAGATTATACCCAATAAATTAAAACAACAGATAAAACAACTCTCTTCAGCAATGGTATTTTGTCGTTCTCTCGAAGACCTAAATGAGTGGCTTTCATTCAGAAAAAATAATTCCATGTCGTCAAACGAAATCTCACCACAAAGAACAGTCTACATGCGTACTCATTTACGCAGTTCACTTTATAAAATGATTAAAAACTATCTATTGAGTAAAACCATTGTCAACTAAACAATTCAGCTGAATACCTTCTCATGCGTTTTGCATCTGCGGGGTCCATATTTTGAGTTGCTTCATTTTCTCCCTCAACTTCATCATCATCTGACTGTTCCCCCGATGATCCACTGGTTGTTGACTTCACCTGGGATTTCTTAGACATAGCAGGGAGGAGAGGTACACCAACTGGTCCATCAGCAACCTTAGCTTGTAGCTTTGATGAATCCCGCCCACTTGCTATAAAGGAAAATGAAATCCAAACAACAATAATGCTAAAGTACAAGGTTAACTTTCAAAGACTACATACTACTCCCGATTAAATAACTCACATACAATGAATCTAAGATCTTTGTTCAGTTCTTGGGACTTTTATACCCAAGGATTTTCATTTTTCAACAGCCTTTATGGACTTGCTCTTTCTAACAACATAATTCTAGTTTATCAACAATGATAAACATATATCTGTAATACTAAGCTCCCTATACATTTTAACATCAATGATGAGAAAACAGAGATTGAAGGAAAAACAGTAAATGCAATTGTATGTTGCATGAACTGCATACAAGAATGGTTCCAGTTGCCAAACCTTTGTGAATGTCAATTTCAGGATACTGTGATTCTGCTGAGAAGTCTCCAATAAGTAACAGGCTAGATGTAGATACAAACATCTTTGAAGTTTTGTGTCACATATAAGTAGGGGGGTTTAATAGCTATGTTTGAATAATATCAAGAGTTTAGAAAGGACTATGGCACAAAAAGTTGCAACAGGTAACCCAAAAGTACTCAATAGTCAGCTGCTTTGATTTATGTTGCAACTTGGAACGTTTTAAATCACCAAGTGAAAATTATGACACATATTCCATAGCCAAGCAGGTGCGGTATTGTGTCTGAAAGAGGTGTCTTGGCCAAACAAAAAGTTCATGCAATACATGAAACCAAATATTTATGGCGATAGCATCAAATTAGTGGCATATTATTTCTACATAATACATCAAGTATAGTATGCATCATTTACGAAAGAAAGATAACATGCCAGCTGAGAAAGTTATCCAACTTCAAACTAATTTATCTCAATCACTCTTTGTTTTTCTAATCTAAAATTTAAAAAAAGAAAAAAGAAAGAGAAACAGAGAGAGATTGAAAGCTGTGAGGAATTCAGCACGATTTTGTTTTCTAATCTCAAAGCACCCAAAGTTTCTTACTGGGGAGCGATCTTTAAAATCAAGTCTGTACTTGAACATTCTAAATGATGATTGAACTTCAGAGGGTATAATTGCCTGCCCTAACAATGGAAATGTACACCCGCAAGCGTTTGTTGAATATGTTGTTTTACTTGTCAAAAGTAGAGATCTTGGATGTACAAGAGGAAACGTCAAAAAACTGCTGCAACCAAGAAGATTTCATTAAGACTGAACATTCACGTATTAAGACTGTATCTATAAACTAAAGGTCATAGTTGTGAGTATTATAATCTTCTGACTATTAAGGATTGAGAAGTAAACTTCACGACAATCTTAGAACTTGTTCATCAGGTACATACAACAATGATAAGATAGGTGGGTCAAATGTTTAGATGTACAGAAACAATGGCAAGTTAGAGATTTAGGCAAAACATCCATGACATTTGCAGCACTCCAAGCAAAAGGTGGCATAATGGTCAACATTGGTAATTTAAAGAGGACAGGGCAAGCAGATTAAAATAATATATTGTACAGTTTACAAAAAGACTTATGCACCAAAAAATACTAATCTAAGCAATACCACGCAAAAACTAAGATGTTGGATCATAGACCACTCATCCTAACATGAAATTATATGCATGATAAAATATGCATCACAAGCATTAGAAGCTTGAATGTAGATGACCAAATAGGTTTACACTCTTTGATTAAGTTTGTTTTGCCCTTAGAGAAATACGGTGTCAAAACAAATTTGCCAAGTTGATGAAAGAGGGTTGACATATTCACCAATAGGGTGGATATATCTACAGTAATAACTCATGGCTAACATATACGGTTAATGCAATGAAAAAGTGAACATGGATATAACAACAAAAAAGTGACACGATTCTTCTTTTTAAATAGAATAAGAAAAAATGAAAAAGAGTTCAACATTAGTACCTCCATTTTGTCAACACAATAAAATTACTAACATTAAGTTATGAACCTTTTGTGAATCTCTCACCAATCAGGTCTAGAGGTGGAGAAAATTCCAAGATGGATCAAACAATAGCCTTCAACTTGACGTGGACAATGCGTAAGGAATAGTAAGATAGGCAAGAACCTTAAATGACGTTGATGCATAATTGTGAAATTGGGAGCACTTGTTTGGTTTACATATATCAAGTTCAGACAATATGCCAACATTGTATGGATTCATGACCAAAGTTCTTCGAAAGTTGGTGGTGGGACGGCATATGTCATTTTCCTTTCTTCTTTCCTCTTTCACAAATATATTTGGAACTTTTCATTACCAGCGATTTTATATGCAATGATATAATTCATCCATCAGTCTGATATCCATCTAGAGACATTTGAACACATACATATAAAATGAAATGCATTCATATACCTCAGCAGGCGGAAAATTCTCCAAATACTCTAGGAATAACAACAGTAATGCTAACCTTTGTAAGTAACATGAAACCCCAGCTGGGATGAATTAGAAGCCTGAGACCCGTTGTCAGGTGCTGCAGCTGCAGACTCTTGAGCCTTGCCATTGCTTGCCTAAATACATTGCAGGGTGCAGTTTTAGCATTAAGAAGAAAAACAATATATGAATCGAGTTCTCAACGGTTTAATCTCGTAATTCTAAAAGTCAAACGCAAAGGAATAGATTCTGAGAAAAATCTTCGCCAGAAATATCTATGAAGCAAAAGGCACAACCGGTAGAGCAACTGGTACGAATTGCTGCTGCAATATCTAACGCTCTGGGCAATATCATCAAGATCTCAAACTCAAATTAATTCCACAAAAAAACAAGAAACATCTTTTTCTTATGATTAATTATTTTCAATTAAAAGTTATTTTTTCAACTTTCTCAAAAAGAAAAGGAAAAGTACCCGAGTCAAAGCGAAGGCGGCGCAGGCCAGCTCGAGGCGGCTTTTAAGAAAGGCTTGATACTCCTCAGAATCTATCGGAATATTCGGCTGTGGGGCCCCCGCCGCCGCCATATCTGGCTGCTGCTGATTACCACTGACACCCACCCCACTGTAATGATGGTTGCCTTTGATCTCCACGATGTCGTCGTTTTGCGGGGGATGCATCGACGACGATGATGACTGTAGGTTGGTGGTAGTGTGATCAGGCGTGGCGGCCTCCTGGAGGAATCGCTGGAGTGCCCATTCCGACGAGCTGCGATTCATCCGCATCATCTTGAATGCGGCGGTGGTGGCAGCGGATGAAGACGGCTGGTCCGTCTCCTCCTCCTCGTCACCCAGGCGTATCGGCGGGTGGGGTGACCAGAATTGGTCAGCTATCTCATCCACTGAAAATACTCTATCCATCTGACGCTCTCTCTCTATCTCCTCTGTCTTCTGCCTCTCTCCACTTATAAGCCTAGCTACGAAAATGAAAAACTTTTGTACTAGGATTATTGATTTTTGTCTTCAGATTTGATGGATAATTTATATTTGGTGGGGTTGGAATTGGATGGTCTTAACTCTTAAATTTAGTAATTACTTAATTAAATTGAAAGTAAAAGCTTTTGCCAACTCGTATAACACTGACGCCTCATATATCATAATTTTTAGAATCGGAGTAGATCAGACAATCAGTTTGATCAAAATTGATGGTCCATTCTATTCTCTAAGTTATCAAAAATAAAAAATAAAGTTGAACCATCAAAATCGATTAAAAATTGATCAAATTGGTAAAAGAATCAATCATAAACGATTTTGTTTTTTGTATTTTTGTATTTTCTTTTTAAAAAAATTTAAATTGTAAACTTGATATTAATTATATATATAGTTATTTAAATTTTTAGACTTTGTTAAATATTTTTTAATTAATTATTTATTTAAAAAAAATAATACGTAACAATTAATCTATTATATTAATATTTTACATAATATAATAAATAATTATTTCTTATTAGACCGATTAAATTGCCGGCTGAACCAATCCGACCGGTTCGATTATGAAAACACCATAACATAGTAACAAATTTTAGTCCAAATGCAATTCATAATTTAAGTATTATTTGAGATAATTTGAAAATATTCGATAAAATTTTATCTATATAATAAAAGTTATTATTTAAATTTGAAAATATATCAAGACTAAATTGTGATTAGTTTTATAAAATTAAGGTTAATCTCACTTTACTCCTTTTTATTCTTAATAAGTATCACTTTATCCATATACTTTTAATTGTCTCACTTTACCCCTCTTATACTTTTTTGTCTCACTTTATTCCCTTCTGCTTTTAAAAAAGATATAATCAAACTGCTATTACCTATTATTTTTAGTAAAATTACTTTAAAATAGATTGATATTAATATATTTATATTTATATTCAAATAATTTTTCAACTTAATTAATTAATACTTAATATTAAATTTATTTTAAATATTATTATATTTAAATTTTAATAGATATTTTATAATATAACATAGTTTCTATTAAATTAATATATTACTTATGATTTTCTATTGACTATAAATTTAAAAAAAAATATTTTATTAAATATATAAAATATTAGCAATACTTTTTATTATTAATAGAATTATCATAAGTTCATAGATATTATGTTAAATTCAAACATAGTCATTATAATTAAATAATAATAATAATAAAATTAATTTCTAAAATGACTATATTTTTAAATTTAGAAAAGTACTTATTAAGTTATTTTAAATTTAATATAGTATTTATCAAGTTACAATAGTTTGACTATTTATAACTTATTTAATAGTATTAAAGTAAACCTAAAAATAATTTTTTTGTATTTAACATTGTCTCTATGAAATTTTGATAATTAATAATAAAAAAATTATTAGTTATATTTTACTTATTTAACAAAATATGATTTGGAAATATATCATATATTTTTTATTTATTTATGATGAGTAGTAAATTTATAAATAAAATATATTAGTTAATAAAAAAAAATCCTACAATATAAAAATTTAATAGGAACTATGTTAATAAAAGAATAGCCATTAAAATGAGTATAATAAATATGAAATAAATTTAATATTAAGTATTAATTAATTAAGTTAAAAAAATATTAGTATTTAAATACAAGTGTATTAAATTTAGAATATTTTAAAATAATGTTATTATAAGTAATAGGTAATGGCAATTTGGTTACTTTTCAAAAGTACATGATGGTAATGTGAGATAATGAGAATACAATTGGGTAAAGTGAAACATATTGAAAGTACAATTAGATAAAATAAGACAATTGACAATATATAAGATAAAAATGATACTCATCCACAATAGAGGGGGTAAAATGAGATTAACCTTACAATTAATAAGTTTATGTGTGAAATGTCAATATAAATTATGTTATTTAGTAAACTTATATATGTATTGAAAAAATATAAAAATAATTTAGTGTAATGTAATCTTATTAAATAGGAATAAAATTAAAAAAAAATTATATTAATAAAAAATTCGAGAGATTTTATTAAATTACTATTTATAAAAGATATGTACGGAATTTCGATATTCTACGAAAATATTGTATCATATTTGAGTTTTTTTTCAAAAATTTGAAATTTTTTTTGTTACTATGACCTATAATTCTACAATTAAGAGGTTTTATGTTTGAGATTACTTATATATATGTATTAATATTTTATCTATTTTGATAGGTTTAATTAATTTTTATTATCTTAATTTAATTAATTATTTTTCTAAAAAAAGAAAAAATGTTTCCAGAAATTTTAATTTTTTTGGTACTCATTAGATACCAAATATAATAATGGATTAACAATTATGAAATAATAATGTTATCAATCAATAATCTAATAATTATAACAATTCATTACTATAAAAGTAGAAAGTAGACAAATATTCTGTAAAAATCTAGATAACTGAATTATTATTGCTAATGCTATCATAAAAAATATTTGGACATCTTAATGTGAATTTTAACTTGAATTGCTTGTCAAAATCACCATAGGTCAGCAATTGAGGACGTATTTTCCGATGCCTATAAATGAGTGCATTTGGTATCATTTAGAATATTTGCAAATATATAATCAAGCGATTTATTGGGGTGAAAATTATTTTAAGCAAGTGGACACTGTAAATAAGTATTTTTGGAAGAATTAATTTATAGCAACTGTATAAAGCCTATATACTAATTTGTCCCAACGTGTTTCAGTTTCAATTCTCATGCACGCAAATACCTGTACACGGTCTCTATACTTCCGCTGATTTTTCTTTTTTACTTTGTTTTTTTATCAAAAAGCAGATCTACAGTTTCTCTTTTTTATGTGTCAACATTCATCTAAATTTGCACAATCTCGTTTCCCTTTGCTAAACTTTTTAATTGGTTTAGTTTGATTCAATATATATATATCAGAGTTGAAAACCTTTAAAAATAGTTGTTGAAAATTAAGGGTATTATTATCACTTTAATTAAAATAATTTTGTGAAAAGAAAATTTTATTTTGATATGTCAAAAAAAAAAAAAGAGCAATAAATTAGGATAGTGAGAGTATTTCATATAGCATTTGATTCGCCCAAAAAGAAATTTTAGTGTGCATTTTCTTTTATGCAAATTCATTTATTTATGTTTTTACACCTTTAGGCAATTCTTGTAGGAAATTGATTTGTAAAAGTTGGTTTTGATCAAATTTTGATAAGTTATTGAAGTGGATTCTATTAATGAAAATGAAAATTGTTTGACTAAACGCAATCTACACTATAAATTGATGAATTTAATATAATTGATTTTTCAAAATCTATTTAAGTGAATAAAAATTTAAAGTATAAAGTAAGTCATTTAAAAATATAAATTGATGAATTAGAAAATGAGGAAGATAAAAATCTTTTTCACATTGGAAATTGAAAGAATAAAAACTGCTTTTATATAGTTCAAGTTGAATACTTAGTTTTTAACTCTCTTAATACTAATAGTCTTTAGAAGATAGATAACCTACAATATAGTAGGTTTGGACCAAAATTACACACGCATACCCATGTAATTGGGCAGCTTGAGTCTCAACCTGAGCTTGGGGTTGGGTTGGATTGGCGTTGGCCAGCCTGAGCCTCAACGTGGGCTTGGGGTTGGGTTGGATTGAACCACACACTGTAATTCAATTGGAATGGAGAAGTGAAATTGCTAAAAAAACAATACGTGTCACTAAATGACAGCTGAAAGATGATTGTATGAAAAGATGTAAGTATATACTACCATGCCTGTATGACTAGTCAGTATCAAATGGACAGACTTATCTGTCCAATCATCAACATATTTTCAATAATTGTATATACAGACCATAAATTTTCAATAATTATCAACGTATTTTCTTGAATTACATATTTCATTTATTTCTATTTATGTATTTCTCTTCTCACTTTCAAATATTCTAAGAAAGTTCAAAATATTTTGTTAGTTTATTATTTTTAAAAATTATAGTGCTATTATCTTAAAAAGTAATTGTTGTATGTTAAGAGATAATTATTGAGATTCCATTAATAATAAATACAAGATAATTTTACCTTAAAAGAGAAAGAATCCCAACTCTTATCCTGACTATTATTCACAAATTATTATCCTACAAAGAATTCTCTAGCCATTTAAATTACACTTTAATTCTTCCAGCAATTCTTATTGCGATGGGTCCATTGATAAATCATAAATCTATGTTTCATAAGAATATTGAGATTTCAATGTTTTTTCGCATGTTTACATTGCTAGGGTTTTAGAGCATCCAATTTGAACTCTTGCTTGAAAATCATTTATCATGTTACAATCCAATTTGAATTATGTACTCTCACCGTCAATATTGAGTGATTTTAGTAAAATATTATGGAAGATAGAAAATGAAAAGAAATAGTCCAAAATGATTTAGAATGATTGCATTAGAATTTTGTTCTGTAATTTTAGATTGGCCCCAAATTTATATAAATTGTTGGTGTTCAACATATTCAAAATTTATGGAATACTCGTATTATATCCAATACCATCTTCATTTTTTTTTTTTAAAATTCTCTAAGCTCCATAATCTTCTCCAACAACTATACTTTCAAGCTTGTTTACTTTTATGAATTAGCTTAAATTTATTAAATAATCCAACCCAATCCATTGGTTACTTTTACTTGATGGAGGCTCACGATAGTATCAAATCCAATAATAATTCAAGTTTTCATAGATATGAATTCCTCCAGACTCTAGGGTGGGATCCAATAATACTATTTGGCCCAATAATCAAATGTTCACTTTTGTCGATAAAATTAAATATAAATTTACACATTATGCCCTTTAGCAACCAAATTTCATTCCCAATTCCAGTGTCTGCCTTCATCACGTCCATGGAACACTGTACAAAATAATAAAAGTTTTCACCATGGTTCACCATGTTATGGGAAAAAATTTGGAACAATTATACGAGAGATTGGGAAATAAAAAAGGAGAAAAACAAAAAGAAATAAGAAAAAGATAATTGAAGAAGAAAAGAGAAAAAAATGAGAGAAGAAGGAAGAAAGAAAGGAAAAAAAAAGAGAGGAAATGAGGGTAGGAAGAAAGAAAGTTCACTCAAGTTTGTGGTAGCGACAGCGATCGGCGGTGGCGAAAATGCTGGATCAAAGAGGGAGGAGAGAATGAAAAAAAAAAAAAAAAAAAAACGAAATAAGAGACATGAAGAAGAAAAGAGAAAAAATGAGAGAATAATAAGAAAGAAAGACGGGGAAGAAAGAAGGGAAGAAAAAATGAGAGGAGAAGAAAGAAAGTCAGGAAAGAAAGAAGAAAGAAGGAAGAAAGGAAGAAAAAAGAATTTGAAAAGAAGTCTACTGGCCATATCTTGTTGGGAAGAAGAATGGACAAGAAGAATGAATAGTGTTGGGGAGAAGAATGAATAGTAAAAAAAAAAATTAAGAATTTATTAAGAATATATTAATCATATTCCCTCATTTATCTTATAAATTAAATATTTATTTGTATTTTATATTAATATATTATTCTTATAATCAAATTAAGTGCACAAAATACTTTTTGTTAATTAATCAATTTATATTCAATAACTTATATTTTTTTATCAATTTTATATATTTAAATAAAAAAGTAAAAGGCCCTCAGTATCCAAAATTTATCCATATTCAGGATAAAAAATCATATATATAAAATATATCTATATACTATATTATAAAAGATCATTTTTCAGAGTATAAATGCTTCGTAAGTTTGTGCAAATGGAACTCTTTAAGTAGTGGTAAGGCTTCTTTGCTGCCTTCTCATTGTTGGTTGACGTGGACGAGATCATTCGCTTTCTTTGGGTACTTTATTTTCCTAAAAGAAGAGGTGGGACAATAAGGGAAAAAAATAAACAGAAAAAAGTCTGAAGTGGATAAGGAAAAAGATAAAAGTCTTTAATTGGATAGACTTGCGTGAGATGCGGCGGCTTATTGTTCTGGATAAATATCGAATTCGGCCCACAAATTTATAGCCCACTTATGAAGTGGGCCCTAATTTTGTATTCACTTTTTTAAGGTATATTATTAAAAAGAATTGCTCAAAGTTGCTCTTCGTTTATGGCCAATTCTGAAGGCACAAATCTTTGTCATCAAATGGCAACCTGAAAACGGCAATGTCAGTGACAAAACCCTTTTATGCAGAAAATGATTTCTGATCAATGGAGAGACTTTTCGTACATTTTCAGCTAATACACTGCTATGGAGCTGATAAAATGAAATTATATATATAAGAAATATTAACTATCAATAATTAATTGCTGATAGCTATCAAGCTCGATATGAGTAAAGCATATGATAAAATAAAAAAAAATTATTTTGGAGAGGGTTCTAATAAAATTTGTGAATCAATGTCTAGTGTTACATCTATTACATATATATTCCCATTGAACATCAATTTGGTTTCTCCGTCCGCATCATGGTGCTTAAATAAGGAGATCTTTTGTACAGAGGTACTTAATAATTTCCTATAGGTGCCAAAGCAACTAATGAATTAAGGGACAGTTGTCAACAGCCAATTACCTGGAATTTTCCATTTTGTATTCACGGGTGATACTCTTTTATGTTGTATATTATAAAGTATTTACATAAAGTCCCACAAGGAAAAATATTATTCATTTTGAGTCTTTATTCATTAGTATTTTCCCATATTGATTATTTGTAAGAGTTATGAAACTTTTCTTGATGGGTAAATATGTATAAGTTTGTAAAGTTTTACAAAACTTTTTTGGACTTTTCCTCATTACGAGGAGAAAAAAAAAGGAAAAGCTTATAGTATAAATTTATACTTATTATGAGAAAAAATCGAAAAAAGCTTATAGTTCAAATTTTAAATTTATATAGTATATATTATATATATAATATATATAAGAAAGAAAGAGAAATAAACAAATAAAATAGAAAAATGAGGGAACCGTGGGTTTCCAACGGGTGAATTTTTTAAATCTGCCTCCTTTCAATTAAAACAGTTTGAAATTTTATTTTTAAACCTGCTTCTTTTCAATTAAAACAATTTAAAAATTTTGAATGAAGGGTTATCATGCTTTCAAAATACTTCTCTTGGGAAAGATTGCAATTGTTGGAAGTAATCTTTGAAACTCTGTAAATAATTCCCAGTTATTTTCAATAAGAAATACTTACCTATAATTTCTTTCTGCATATTTTTTTCTTTTTCAAAAGCTTGTGATTTCTGCTCCAAAAAATTCTAAGGATTGTAACCTTAAAATTTAGTTTAGTGATCATAAGCTTTGTATACTAGAGGTTAAATTTTTTGAGAACTAATTACATCTTAGTGGAAGAAATTAATACCTTAAAGAATAACATATTTAAACGTATGCCTAGTCTATGCAATACATTATAATTCATAGTTACTCCAGAATTATCTATACTTATATCAATTTTCTTCAATAATTTTAAGGTATTAAATTTTTCTACAATAGAGTCTGTTTTGGTCAAGGCACAGTTGCATGATGGAGACAAACTAGAATGGTTAAACGGGCTGAAGTACAAATACTAGAGTTTGAAGATGGAATACCTTTTAACAATTGCAAAGATGTTCTATGTGCTGTTTGAACAATGTCCAGCAGAGGTGACCAATCCGAGGGTAAAAAAGCACAAAAGTAGAGGCTACAGAAAATGTTAACAGGTGGAAGGATGATGACTTTATTTGCTATTTCACCATCCTCAAGTCCTTGAACAACACAATGTTTAACATCTTTCATGTTCACAAAGCTGCTGTAGAAATTTGGAATGCTACTAAGAAGAGATATGTTAATGACGATGCTGGAATAAATCATTCCTAGTGAACAAGTATGTGGAATACAAGATGATGGATTCTAAGCTTGTCATTGATCAAGTAAATGAACTCAATGACATATATAATAGAATATACTAATGCGAGTGAACCTATTTCTGAGACCTTTCAAGTTTTTACTATCATTAGTAAACTTCTCTCTTTTATGGAAAGATTCCAAAAGAAATTAAAGCACAAGAAAAAGTCCATTTCTTTAGACAAACTTCTTCAAGGCCTCCAAATTGGGACTAAAAGTAGATGACTCCCAAAACGGTGGTAACAAAACTGCAAGTCCATGGTGTCAACAGGTAATGAAGAGTGAGTAGAGCATTGTATCCCTAGAGAGTGTATGTATAAGTACCAAATATATACTACATATGCTATATTTGACCGAATGATTGTAATGGTGAATGAATTAAAATGCGACAACTACTAAAATTAACAAAAGTAACTAAAACCCAAGGAGACTAGGGGATTGAATTTAATACTAAGGAGAGTCAAGATATTGGATTGCTATTCTATTGCATTGTGAATTCTTATAAGCTAGTGATTAGGATTGATATTGAATTGTGTGGTAGTGAGAACTCCAATTTTATATGATCCTATTTTCCAAGATGTACCACACCTATTACTAGAAAGCAACCGATATGTTCCTATACAAGTTAAGCTATCTAATAATGCATTAGGCTTCATGATTTTCTCTAACTTTCGACGATCAAGTTTATAACTTTTGCGTGTGCTAACTCCTATATTCCTATAGTGACCTAACCCACGACATACACTACATGAGCATTTGTTGTGACACTACCTCCCGATCTTAATCACAACAATAATGATCATCTCAAACTGGCCAAATTTCAAGAAACATTAAATGCATAGTGCATGCTCATCACAAATCAATATTCATCTAAATCATATACAAATTAACAACTTACAACTTCATAGAAATAACTTTCAAAACCTTGATAAAAGTAAATTAGTTCATATTGAAATTAAGCAAGCACCAAGTGTTTCCTAACATCATGATTCTTATAAATTTCTCAAAACTAAACAAAATAAAAGAAGAAATTAAAGTAGAAGATTACAACCACTAAGTGATTCTTCGCTTCTCCTTCAAAATCTTCAATACCCAATGAAACTCTTCCTCTTCTTGTCTTCAAATCCCAAGCTCCTTGGTGAATTGGTAATGGATGTGTCTGTTCTAAGTGTGGTGTATGAAAAAATATGGAGAAATGTGTGTTTTGGGTAGAGAAGAAATGTATGCGATAATTTAGATGTAGAGTGTATGTAGGGTGATAAATAGTGTGTTATATGTTGTGTATATCTCATTTGTAATTGTGTGTATATAGTGCATAATAGAGTGCCACATAGTGTATGAGGGTGTAGTGGTGTATAACAAGAAAGATTCTATGCATGGATTAGATTACCACTTGTCTCTCAAAATTTCGCATATATTTTTTTCCATTTCTGGACTACTGGTGCTGCAGCACCGAGGTTAGGCGCTATAGTACCAAATGCTCTATTTCTCAGGCATCGTGATGCCAAAAGTGGGGGTATCATGGTGCCTCCAAATCCTTTAGCTACTGCCCAATTTTAGCCCCTCGTGCCGCAGCGCAAGATTGGGGGGTGTCATAATGCGAGACTATTCTGAATTACACTATTCATCATCTTTCAACTAATTTTTCACCTCTTTGTATGCCGAACTAGCTTTTGTTGTCTTCATATGAATTGTATTCCTATCTCTTCACTTTCTATATCTTCATGAATGAACTTAATATCACTTTTTGGAAAGCGTTATGCTTAAAATACGAAAATTGCACATTTGAAAGTTTCTGCTGACTTTTTAACCAATTTCCCATCTTTCACTCTATTTCTTCAATTCTTAATTCCTACACACAATTTTCAAAAAATAAAGCACAATTTTATCAATTGTAAGGCAAAAAATGTGCAATTGTGCTCATGGAGGTGTCAGAAACGTCATACTTTATGAGCCTGTCAACTACCCCCATGCTAAACTTACCTTTTGCTTGTCCTTGAGCAAAACTAAAATCAAACAATCATAGGCTCATACTTTGATCATGAATTACTAAGCTTGATCAACCAATTCAAATGCCTCATTAATCTTTATTGCACATGAATTCAAAGGTTAGTCATAAAGCTAGTTGAATGACACTACAAAACTTGTACTTCATTAATCTAGTCATGAATTCAAAACGTGTGTTGGTGAAGTATCAAGCTCAAGTTTCATGTATGCATTTTAGGGTTGAATCTCACAACCAAATGACTCTCATGATCTAAGCAAAAAAGTTCTAGATGTTCAATAGTCTTGCTTTTCATACAACTTCTACGCTAATGTAGACACTTGCAAACTTAGATAAAAAGGACTTCAATAAGCTTGTAACATAGAGGTTAGGTATTGACTTACAAACAAAGGGCAAGGATAAATAATGTAAGAGAGCATAAAGCATTACACATAAAATTTCACTCTCCTCCTTTCTTTTCTCTTTCCCAATTCTCTTCATTTTTCCTAAGGGATTCACGCTCTTTTTTTTTTCAACAACTTTATTTTTTATTTTATTTTATTTTCTTTTACTCCTTTTCTTTTTCATAATTTTTTTCTTTTCCCTTTTTTCTTCTCTGTCTTTTTTTTCATGAATCCTGAGGCTTCATTTCTTGTTCTTTTGCTTTCACAACCTCCAAACTTATTTATTTTCATCAACATGAGTTGTTATTTATTTCTTGCATATTTTCCCTGCTCATACCCCTAAAATCATTCCTTCATACCCTCCATATATCTTCATATGACCCCTTGATAAGATTTTGCACAAAATATCACATCTTAAGCTCTCTTATGGACAATCATTAGTTTTTTTGGGCTGTAAAGGGTAGGTGTAGTGAGCTTCAAGAAATGAAATCGAATGTGGTCATTCATATGCACTGGACATACCATTCTTTGAAAAAGACTCAAAGGGTAACTAGTGAATACAAATGTAATCATGGTAGGCTTGAAAGGCACAAACAATTTAAAGACGACCTAAATCATTTCCAAGTTTTCTAATTATCTAGGATTTCACCTCAAAGAGTAATCAAGCAAGTTCTAGAATACCACAAAATAACCAATACAACTCATTGGAAGCAAAATCCAACAAGTAGCAAGTAATTCACAAGATTTCAACACAATGTGCTCAATGAAAATTCATCATTCATGACAAAGATCAAATACACACAAAAATCACCTGCAAAAGACTAACAATCTTTATTTCCTCTAAACTCTCTACAATATTAATTAGTATCATCATTGGCAATCGATAATCAAGTTGTTCATTCAATCACAAAGCTTGAACTCAACTAAGTTTGTCAACAAAGAATGCTTGATCTAAGACTTTCATTACACAACATATATCATTCATATATAAAGCTTCAATAAAAAAAAAAAAAAATAGCTCAATTTTTCTCACATAAAGCTCAAACACACAAAATACAAATCACATTCCCAACTTTAAAATTAACATTGTCCTCAATGTTTAAAGAATTAAAACACATAAGAAGGGAAAATAAGAAACTCTCATTTCCAATTGATGATGTACTTGGAGTCTATGGGAGATTCACACATATCACAAAAGAGATTGCTCATCTACAGAAAAAAAATAGACATGAAAGCATATAGGAGAAATCAATGAAAGTGAGAACACAAACATAAACAAAACAATGGAATAGCTAAACAAAATAAACTAAATATGCTAAATCTAGAAAGGGAACATACTTAAAAAACTAACTAAGAAATTATTTAAAAGCAATGGAAACAAAGGGGTTGGGTTGTCTCCTAAGAAGCTCTTGGTTTATAGTCGTCAGCACGACTATCTTCTTTGCTTATCCTAGATCCAAAAATAAGTATTTATCATGTCATGCCTTTGTGTGCTCTAAGAGTGTAGGTGATCCTTTCGAATAGATAAGACGAGGATGATCTGGAGTAGTATCAAAGGTCTTTTGGACATCAACAAGTGTATTCCCTATTACCCGAAAGGTTTTCTAAACATGGTAAAGATATACCTATCTTTTTCTATATTAAAGATGAAAAAAACTATAGAGCACATGAATTGGTCACAATTCCCAAGTATATCTTTAGTCACCGTAGTAGGCCTTGCTTCATCTAACATGCTTCTTGAAATTAGACAATGATATTGAATTAATGTTTAAATTTAGATCACATAATGCTATTTCACAAGTACAGTCTCCAATTGAATAAGGGATAATGAAACTCCTTGAATTGGTAAGCACTTTTCAATGGTCTCACTCTCCTCTAATTATTATTGTGAGAGGATGTTGATAAGTTGGTTTTATACCAACAATTCATATACCTTTTGATTAACATTTGGTTTGTTTTCAACTATTTTTGTTACTTTTTATGCATTTAGTTTGAAATCTTGTAGGTAATGACAAAAGGAGAAGAAAATGGAAAGAAACCAAAAACTTGGTTGAAATGTTGAAGAATCTGAATTGTGGTGCGACTGATGACAGTTTTTGTATTTCAATCATAACTCTTTGCTCAAATATCATTTTGATTTGATTCTTGAACCAATGAAAATAAAAGAGATAGATATATAACTTTTATGTACAAAATCCATTTCTATCGATCTTAATGAGAAAAACTAAGTTCAAGAGTCAGCACTGGGCTGAAATTTTCTAGGATGACATATTTTGGTATTTTAGGCATAACTCTCTCCACAGAAGTCATATTTAGTTGATTAAAGTGCTACTAGAAAGTTAAGACATAGAGATACAATTCATATAAAGACACTAAAAGCCATTTTAGCATAGAAAGTGATGAAAAATTAGTTGAAAGAGGCTACAAGCATTCCAGAGACTGATTCTGGACAGCAAGTGCAGTGCCTAGGTGCTGTACACACTGTTTTGGATAGAATAGGCAGCGCCTAGGCGCTGACGGGCGGATAAGTAAGATTAAAATAGGATTTTTTTCCCTTTTTAGGGCATTTTCCCATCTATTTTGAGAGATTCAAAGAGCCTCTAAATAGTTTTTATAGGGGAGAGGAGTGAGGAGAAGCGAAGAAACAAGAAAGAACAGGGAGACTTGGAGAGAAGAAGACCATTCTTAGAGACAAGGGGAGTTTCAACCATTACTTTCACTTTACAAATTGGTGAACAATTTCCATGTTCTTTCTTATGTATTTCTTGAAGTTATATTCATACATGATAAACTAAACTTTTCTTTATAAATGATGATGTAACTTTATTTGATCCTATGTTTTAAATTCCAAACAATATTAATTCAAGTTATTCATTTTGTTTAGTATTGCATCTTGATTATTTAACTATTAATTGAGAGTGTTTGATGTATGAGATTCATTAATTGAGAGAGGGAAGATTATACATGATCATAAAGATAACATAACCTAGGAATCATAGAGTTGAGAAGCTTATGAAACCTTTGAACTTTTAAAGAAGAATTCATTGGACTTTTGTAGAGTTTTATTCTTGAGTTTTTATAGAGATATTGAAATTCATATTAAAACTCACAATCAATTCGGTACTCGAGAGAGGGAATTGATGAGCTTAGGAATTCTTAACTTATATGTTTGTTGACTTAAATTAGTATGTTTTTTAAGGAAGAACAAGGTGATAATTAGGTGATTCATTTCTTAAGAATTTCTTGTTCATAAGGTGTTTATTGTATTACTTCTAAGAACTCACTCTTGTCTTTTGCAATTTTTATATTCTACTTTGTTTAATCATCACTTGTTTTTCTATATAAAACTGGGACAATTTGAACTACGGTACTTGATGCAATTTTTAATTACAATCCCTATGAATACGATACTTAACTCATCGTTGAATTAAAAGCTAACACCGTGAACTTGCGGGTTGCAAAATATTTCACGAACAAGTTTTTGACACTGTTGTCAGGGATTGTTTTTATCATAATTACATTAATATTGTTATGACTTAGTCTTGATTTTTGTTTAGAATGTTTTTACTTTCTTCCCATATTTTGATATTGTTTTGCCTTGTATTGGATTATATATATTTGTATGCATAAGGCTAGGAGTCTTAACCTGGGTTATTTTGATCCAAAAATTGAGCGAATTCTTCGAGCTATTAGAGCAGCAAAAAGAGTTGACAATCAAACCTTGGGGGATAACATCAATAATGCTAATGTGAACGCTAATCTTCCATTGCAACAACCACCACCACAGCGAGCTATTCGGGACTATTTTCAACCAACCATGAACCAAAACTACTCTAGGATAACTTGAAAATCGATCAATGCTAATAATTTTAAACTTAAACCAGCTCTCATTAGCATGGTGTAACAAAACCAATTTGGGGGAAGTGCGGTGGAGGATCCTAATATATACTTAGCCATGTTTTTGGAGATTTGTAACACCATGAAAATGAATGGAGTGCCCGATGATGGCATTAGACTTTGCTTATTTTCATTCTCACTCCAAGACAAAGCTAGGCTATGGTTACAATTTTTTGCACCATGTAGCATACCGAGTTGGAATGACTTGTTACAAAAATTCCTTATTAAGTACTTTCCACCAAGCAAGACACTTCAACTCAAGAGTGAGATAGCCCAATTCCTACAACAAGACACTATATGAATCTTGGGAGATGTTTAAAGATTTTCTAAGAAGGTATCCTTAACATGGTTATGAGGATTGGCAGCAGGTACAATACTTCTATAATGGTTTGAACGGGTAAACTTGAGCCATAATAGACGCTGCCACAGGTGGGACTTTGATGTCTAAGGCTACAAATAACGCCCATATTTTGTTGGAGAAGATGGCTACTAATAGTTATCAATGGCCTTCCGAGAGGTCTTCCATTAAAAAGGTTGTCGGTGTTCTTATGGTAGATTCATTTACACAATTAGCTGCAAAGTTTCTGCTCTTTCTAACCAAATTGCAGCTTGGACTTTTAATGGAGCTTCTCAAGAAATGGACTCCATGGAATCTACTAGTAATTCATTTATGGAAACCAAAGGTAATGAGCAGGTAAACTTTGTCAATAATTATAATTTTTATTTCAGGGAAAATCAACTACCTACTCACTACTATCTGGGGCTTAGAAATCATGAGAATTTTTCCTATACCAATATCAAAATGTGTTTCAACCCCCACCGGTTACAACAATCCACCAGATTCCAATCTTCAAGTAGGTGAGAAAAAGGCATCTTTAGAGGATTTGATCAACACTTTCATTGCCGTTGAGATTTGTGCATACAATGCAGGCTCAAAAGGAGGATGCCTTATTCTATAGGTATTAGTGTGAAGACACTAGTGCATGTATGTGGGTGCTTGTTGGAATAAGTACACTGAACAACCCCACCTGAAAATTCCTAATTGGAAATATTCTATTGTCGAATGAGAATTTTCTCATTACGATAGTACAAGAATTAGTCCTTGGACTTGAGGCACCATTGTAATCTTGTGCATGACATGTTGTACTTTGATGTATTTTTTGATTGCATGACAATTACAAGGGGTTTATATTGGGTGTAACATCTTCATGTATGGAGATTAATAAGTGTTTAATTGATGACATCATAATATCATTTCGCAAGCATAAAAGCATTAAATAAAATCCGAAGCATGCATCTAATACATACTTAAATAAATGAATGATAATAAACTAGTCCTATGCGGTCCATTTGAGCCAAAAATGAACCTAAGGTTAGTCTAAAGGTAATAAAATGGAATAGAACCTATTTTATTACATAATTGTATCACATACAAACATGAGCCTTCTTTGGAACCTAATTTTTTATTCTCCTTTGCCTTCCAAAGAAAAAGAAAAACCTCACAATATATTCTACTCTCTTTATAGAAAATAAAATAACTTACATAGATGAAATAAGAGGTTTGCATGCCCCATTTTAAAATCCAAAAATATCAAATAAAATCAATCATATTGATCCAATGACTCATGATCATCCCATACATGCTCATAATTAACATCATATGTAATTATCAAAATATGTAAATTCACCAAATTGTTAAACGTAATTTTTTAATTTGGTATAATTTTTAATTGTTTGAAAAATAATTTTTCTTTGAAATATAATTTTTCAAAAATAATTAAAACTAACATTTAATTTTAATATTCCAGAAAAAAAAATAGACCCAGAACAACACGATGAGCAGCCCCATTGCTACACATCGGGCGCTCGATACCGCTGTCGGGTGCCGGTGCGCATGCCAGCACCCGCTGTCGGGTGCCTACGCGTGTAGCTGTTCGGTGTTTGACACTCGACGACCCATTTCATCACCTTTTTTATTTTATTTTCATATTTAAATAATTTAAATAAGCAATTCAAATTATTCCAATTAAAAATTTCTAAAAATATGCAAAATTAAATTTTACATAATTAACATAAATTTAAATAATTTAAAATCATGCATTCATAAATCCGAAATTCATTGAATAAGCAAAATCGTGGCCTTGATACCATTGTTGGGTTCGCTATAATCACAGGGGTATACGCAACGGAAAATTAAATTTTTTATCAAACATAAATTTAACCCCTTTGATTTGAAAGTGATTTTAACTATCGCGCTTATTCAAGTGAATTATAAATAAATATTAATTCGGATTGCACCTTTCGTGTACTTCAATTATTGTAAGGAATGAAGCAATCAATTGTTAATCCTAGACTATCAGAACTCGCAGGGATCCAAGTGTTTCTCCTCTATTAGGTCTACAATATGGAAGAACAACACCAATCAAAAGAATTTGCTACTATCCTTTTAATTGTTTACTAATCCAGAACTGGAGTAAATTTTCAATAATAATAAAGATTGATTCTTTAAATTTTTGAAACAATAATATGAAGAGAATAATAAGAAACTTATTTTCTTTTTCTTTCTTTTCTTTTCTTGGAGAGTAAAATAGAAGACTTTAAATAAAATAATTTTTGCTCAAATTTTCTGAATTGATTATGTAATTTTCATCCCTCATATATATAGGGCTGAAAATTTTAATCCCTTTCCAACTCTTGGAAATTTTTTCAATTTTGAACTAATTCAAAACCTTATCTTGGAAGGATTCCAAATCTTCCAAAAACTCTTCTCTTTTCTCTCTTCTATTGTATATAGACTAATTTAATACTACTACATTAATCATCAAAATTGTCTACATACATTGTTACTATTAATTTGAACTCTTCAAATAATATCAAGATAGATATATATCATATATATACTATAATAATATTTATATATAAATTAAATCTTAGTGGCCGATTTTATCCCATAAAATTGGTCACTGTATTTATTTATCTATAAATATATTAATTAAATAAATCATATTTATTTAATTTATTCTCTTCATATTTTAGTAGGTTTCTTAAGTGATCCACATTAATTTTGAATTTGGACTAAAAAAACTACAAATCAATCCAATTGATTCAATTCCAATTTAATCAATCCAATTGATTAGTTTAATTTACTCTAATTAGGCTTCCTAATCAAATTAAATAATTTAATTATTAATTGAATAGTTTAATTTAACCATTAAATTAAATAGAACCCTTAATTAATTAATACATCAATATTAATTAATTAATTTTCAACCATTGAATAAATTCTAAAATTTAGAAATGTTACTTTCCATAAAGATGTGTGACCCTATTAAGTTCACTACTAAGCTAGTAGTGGGTTTGCAATATTTACAACTTATGAATAACAATTATTCTAATTAATTAATTCAATTAATTAATCTGCTTGAAATCAATTCCTTAATTCCAAGAACCTCACTATCTATGAAAACACTAGCAAGTAATCATGACAAACTAGTCTTAGGTGAAATAGTGAGTAAACCTATTTTAGTTGCGAGTACTATACACATACTGTCCTTTTGGCAACTAATCTCTCGATTGAATCTATGGCATGGATTATAAATTGAAACCCTAAATGATTCAATAACTGTGATCCCATTTCAAGTTTCAATAATTTTTGATAAATCACGATTCATCTTGCCTTGGCCAAGGTCTTTTGATCACAAACTATGAAAAATACAGGAGATTCCATTGTTTAAAAAAGACAAGTGTCGAATTCTATATTGGCCATTGACAAACCTCCATGCACATCAGTGCAACACCTAACATACCCCATTTGTTATTGTTAAGCAATCAGAAGATATATCAAAGTGTTGTAGGATGCACACAAGGCTACCATCGTGTCTCAAGTTTAAGGACTAGTCATGTATTATCGCAACATAGAAATTCTTGTTTCAACAGGCAAAGTCTCCAACTAAGAATTTCTTATGGGCCATGTTCGGTGTACTTGTTCCCTAACCAGCACCTACATACATGCACTTATGTCTCTATGCTAATGCCAATAGAATATGACATCCTCGTCTCATTAGCATGCATCATATGTGCGAGTCTTATTGAGCTATTTGATGTCCCATCTCAAAAAACTCTCGACTTTGAATTTATTTAAGACAAAGCCTTAGAGGCATGTTCCATGATTGCCATCATATGCGCGACCATGCCCTATAGCTAAATTTGGTCTAAGGATTTTATCTAATGTACAGAAATAAAAGATGCAAGACATAAGATAAAGAAAATGCCTTTTTATTAATATGATTCCTAATAAGATTGTCTTTACAAAAGCAAAAGAGTATAATACACCAAATCCAATTGGGGCGTTAGGCATCCTACTCTAGCACTCTCAATATCCAATTACTATAAATCTAAAATTCCCATAGGGTAAGATTTAGTAACATAGTGCTTCATGTGTAAATAGCACTTATATAAGCATCATTAAGTGCTATCTTTTCAACTCAATGTATTCATGAGTGAAATAACCAACAATATGACTATTGTAGCACTTTCAGTCCTATACCACTTCATTTCATTCAATGGTTAGGTTTGTTCTTCTTAAATTCATTTCCAGCCTCCTTTCTATTCTTGTATTTGTTCTAATCTCAGTTATATTAAGAGCCTAAAGCTCTCTTAAATCCTAGTCTCAGCCATAAGGCATAGCCCATTAGTATAGCATCAACTAGCCACTTATCCAATTACTTAACATGGCAAACATCATCCAAGAAAGTCTTTTAATATTGAGTAAATCAAATTTGACTTTCAATTGTTTCCAATTATTAGAAAGAGACAATTAAGCCTGAACTTACTACTCATTAGAAAAGACATTGATATTTGACTATAGACTCTAAAATTGTTTGACATCACCCTTAAATGCATTATGCACAAGGAATATCTTGCAATCGTTAACCTATCATCAAGAATGTAATGTCTCAATTCTCAACTATATCTATATATTTCTCACTAGGTACATTCATAGTTCAATACTTCAATAGTATGATTCTCTCAATTGCATATGAGACCATCAATCATATAACTCACCAAAATAGTATAAGTAGTGTACTCTATTTTCCACTTTTGTAAACCTATTGATGTTTCCTCTGTTGAGTAGTATGATCCACACTAAGTCTTACATGACTTGGTTAATACTCTCTAGAGCATTTAACTCAATTATAAGTATACCAAATCTATTGGCACTTAGTGTCACACCTATTGCAAATAAATAGACTTTTATAAATAAATATATGTATATAATTTGGTTGCTATGGTCATCAATCTTAGAGATATCATAAACATGCCCATCTATACATTTGATTTCGTACTTAGCAAATTAACATTTATGATAATTCACTATAATACACAAATTTGAAAGGTCACATAGTTCCGAATCATCATTTGTATAAAAATGTTCATTATAACAAATTTAATTTCATTATACAAAAAAAGTTCTCATAAGTTCTATGTGAGAATTACTAAAATTCTACCAATCTTTGAACTCCCACAAGACTACATAACATAATGTAATTATACATAATACATACAAGAACATATCTTGCTATTCACATAAGGAGATAAGCATGAAAAATCACATAGAATACTTAAAACTACAACTCATCATGAATTCAAATTTTATAAATTTTAACATAATCATGCATTCATTAAGTTTCAAACATCATATAGAATGCATAATTTTATGGTACAAAATATGTAAGATAACCCACTTTATAGTACAAAACATGTTAACATAAGCCAATAAACATGCTTATATTCAATCAATTATCCCCATTGAGGCTTCCAAAAATTTTCAATATTTAATACACTTATCGTTGTTCACTCCACCTTCTTGCCATGAATTATTCTCAACAACCCAACAACCACCACAAATAATCAAAAAATAAATTAAATGTGGCCACAAAGCCAATCTAAATCTCATCGTGTAAGTACTTGATACTTATAATCATAATATTACCCAATAATCAATTTTATGGACTTATCACAGAAAAACAAATTCTCCATGTCCTCCATAAATTGACTAAAAATATTTATAAATGTCCTAATACTCCATTGATTATCCAATATCTCAAAAAAAAAAAATTCAAAAATTTTAGCATCTACATGCACCAGGACAGGTCAAGGGGCTATTTGTTGGGAATTTTACTATTCATCATCTTGTTCACTATTGTTTCAATTTTTTCAGAAAATCTAAAATTCAACTGAAATTTAAAGGGCCATATCTCACTTATTTTAAGGTTGATTTTCGTATATAATATATGGTTGGCAAGCCTTTGATGTGTAGAATCTAACCATATAAATTTCATGGAATAAAAATCATCATATATAGACTGAAAAACAAATTTGCAGTCATGAGTAGGGCATAAAATATCTCATAATGTATAAAATAGATCATCATGAAACTTTTTGGATTACTTCTACCATGTAAAACATTGCTTTTGTTAAACAATTATGGGATAATATGAAGCATATCATGATTTGTCATTAAAGACCCATCAAACTTTCATAAAATGGGTTACATGTTTAATGGCATGAAATGAAGCATTTTAACACATGAAATAGAGCCAAATAACCTTAGGAATTCAACTACATATGGCTCTGATACCAATGACAAAAATTTAAACACAATATACATCAGTAAAATTATAAGAAAACTTATCACAATTTGAATTTTTTCACAATGATTTAATCACCTATGTTATCTTCTCGATTTTTGGCTCACTTTCGTCCAAAATCAATTACAATGAAAAAGGTTTTCATCCACAACCCAAATACTTCAACTTGGAGTATTAACTTGACCAGAATGATTACTTCAATACCTTTAAACATGAACCCTCTTTTGATGCACGGAAATAGTATTATGTTCTGCATATTTCTCTTTATTTTTCTCATGCACATGTTAGTTAATATGATTTGTTAAAGATTATTTTACAAAGACAAGAGTATAAAAAGACGCTCAATCTAATTGGCGCACCGGGCATTATTCTAATAATCTCCCACTTGCCCTAGTGCCAATTGCCCATTTACTTCAAGCCTATCTTCCCAAGATGTCCGTCGAATACTTTCCATGCTAGAGGTTTGGTCAGTGGGTCTGCAACATTTTTGGCCGAAGCGACTTTATCCACTACGACATTGCCTCTACCAATGATCTCTATTATCAGGTTGTATTACCTCAAATTGTGCATGGATCTTTGATGAGAGTTCATTTGCTTGTGCAATAGTTTCATTGTTATCACAGTATATTAATACAGGATCAACAAAGAATGAAACTATATCCAACTTTTAAATGAAGTTTCTCATCTAAATAGTTTTCTTTGAAGCATCGCATGCAATAATATATTCAGCATCAGTGGTAGAATCTATTGTTATATTTTACTTAGAACTCTTCCAACTAACCGCACCACCATTGATGGTGAATAAATATCCGGACATGTACTTTGAGTCATCTATATTGGACTAAAAACCAGAATCGATAGAGCCTTCTAGTTTTGATTCTCTAGAGCTATATACAAGAAAGATATCCTTAGTTCTTCTCAAATACTTGAGGATTATCTTTTATGGCCTTCTAGTATTCCTCACTTGGATTGGACTGATAACTGCTTGTGATACTCAAGGTATATGCGACATCAGGCCTCGTATATAGTATACCATACATTATGCTTCCAATGGCAGATGCATATGGTATGAGGGTCATCCTTTCTTCTCCTAAGAAGTCTTTGGGGACATAGCCCTTCAGAGAGATATGCTATGACTATTAGAGTATTACCGGTGCATCAATTAGAATGGGCATCTCTTACACTTTTGTAATTATGAAACCAATCTTTTCCAAATCATATTAATAAAATAGGTAAATTTCTTTATTTTTAATTATATTTTGTAATTAGATAAAGTCCCTAAACTAATACTTAGCTATGGGTTATGGTCATGCATATGATGGTGATTATGGAATACGCTTTTATGTATTTGGTCTTAAATTAGTTTTGAGTCAAAGGCTTTTTGAGATAGGATAATGAATAGCCCAATAGACTTGTCCATACGATACATGCTCGCATGAGGATGATGTCTCGCTCCATGGACATTGGCGTAGAGACTCTAGTGTATGTGTGCAGGTGCTTGTCAAGGAACAAGTATATTGAACAGGCCTATTGAAAATTCTTAATTGAAAACTTGTTGAAATAAGAACTTGCATGTTACAATAGTACACTATTAGTCCTTGACTTAAGGCATAATGGTAACCTTGTGCATATCGTGTTCTATTTTGATATATCTTCTGATTACCTAACAATCACAAAGGGGGTGTTTTAGATGTTGCATTGATATGTATGAAGATTAGTGAATGTCCAATAAATGATCTGTCACTTGTCTAGCAGAACAAGTGAGTCTCCTATGTTTTTATATTTCATGACTTAGAAGTCCTTAGCCAGATAGGATGAATGTTAGACGAGGGTTTTTTAATGATTCATCATGAATCATTGAAACTTGAAATGGAATCATAGTTATTGAGTAATTAAGGTTTTGACTATTAATCATTGCCCTAGACTCTATCAGGAGATTAGTTGATAATAGGATCTTACGTTCATGGTACTCATAACTGAAATAGGTTCACTCATTATTTTACCTAAGTTTAGATAATCATGATACACTTGCTAGGTGTATCCCATAACTTGTGAGGTTTTTGAAATTAAGGAGTTAATTTCATGCCGACTAATTAATTTGATTAATTAATCAGAATAATTATTATTCATAAGTTGCAATTATTGTAAGACCACTGCTAGCTTAGTTGTGAACCTAAAGGTCACACATAATTTGAGATGGAACTTTTATAACTTAGAAATTGATCCAATGGGTTGGATTTAATTAATTAATAAAGATTAATTAATTGAGGCTTAAATTAATTCAATGAGTTGAATTAATTATTCAATTAAATAATTTTATTATTTAATTGGACCTAATAAGATTAGGGAACCCAATTAGAATTAAATAATTATTTGATTGGATCAAATTAATTATGCAGTCCATAAATTAATTAAGTTGTTAAATTAATTTACTTAACTAAATAATTAAATTATTTATTGGACCTAATTTGATTAGGTGGGCTAGATGAAATTAATTAATTAAATTTAGGCTAAAATAATTAATTAGATTAATTGTGGAATTTATTTTAAAGTTCAAGTCTAATTCAAAAAGACATGTTAGGAGAGACCCATGAAGGTGATTGAAAAATGATGGAAACTCATGAGTTTGAAATTCTTGGGTAAAGTTGGAGAAGTTTGGATAAATCAAATATCTTCCAACCAATTAAAAGGAGATAAAAATACTAAAAGTGGAACTCTTGGAATTTTGAGTCCACTATTTAAGCACCATCTGGCCGAAACATGGAGAAGAATTCTCCCCCAAATTTTTGAACCTTAAGAAAAAGAAAGAGAGAAAATTTATTTTTCTCTTTCATCCCTTTTTGCCACCAAATTTCCATCCCTTATCAAAATATTAATTCTTTTATCACTAGTTGATAATTAAAATTACTATTCACTATATATATTAACTATAAAACTAGGTTAGTAAACAAATCAGAATTGCTAGCGAAATTTGAATTTTGTATTCTTTCTCAAAGTGTGGACCACTTTAGAGTGAAGATATTTCGATCCCTGTGAACCAAACAAATAGAAAAGGCTAGCAATTGATTGCTTCAAATTCCTACAATAGCTGGAGTGCATAGAAAAGTATAATCAAAACTATAATTATTTTATTACACCCATTGGAAATATTGAGATCGTTAAAATATCATCAAATCCAGGGTACTGCTGTAATATTATAGCATACAATAGGATCACGCGAACCCAACAATAACTCATTGGCAAGAAACCTTGCTCCTTCAGGATATGAAGCCTTGTGGTTGCCTCATATAAATCTCTTCTTAATGTTTCCATTGAGGAAAGTGATCTCTTCTTAATGTCACAATATGCTCATATGACTAGCAGTGTCTGGATGGATTTAAGCATTGCTATTAGCAAAATTTTTTTCCTCATAATCAATTTTTTGCTTCTAAGTATAACCTTTCATGACTAGTCATATTTTGTACATCATTGCCTCTTAATTTACTCCAAGCTTCTACTTGTAGACCCATTTGCAGCCAATGTTAACCGATGGAGGCAAAGACTACTAGATTAGATCCATACAGAGTTCGTTATCTATAATGACTCCAATGGACTTGAGCTTTTCTATCAAGACTATCATCTTTGATTTATGGTCGTTAACTAAAGAGCCCTCCATCATACGGGTCCTAAAAAGTTCTTTCGAGATCTGATATCTCACCTGCCTAGTGTGTTTATCATACAATTCTAGTAGGTTAACATAGATATCAGGCGCATGCACATGTACCTCATATTGCCTCTATAACTCGTTTGACATTGATGTCATTATATAGCATCATGCTTGCAGATCATCATCAACTAGCTTGTGATATTCTGCAAGCTCCTCCTCAGTGGATCTGTTAGCTGGGTTGGCGATGGTATCACATCATGGATGTAATCCTTCTTTTTGAATTGTAAAATAATCACAAAATTCTTCAACTAATCAACATAGTTGGGACTAGTTAGTTTATTTTCCTCAAGGATTGATGCAAGTGGACTTTTTTTCATTTTATAGACTATCTATAAAATTAAAATAAGGCAGAAAATGAGAATCCTTTCAAAGACATATTCATTTATAATAAGTATTTGGTTACAAATATCTCCCACTATTTTATTTGAATTTCATCACCCCTAATGGCAATTTGAGAAATCATATTTCCTAGTGGCTTGAGGCCCAATCAATATATCACATGCCTTAATTTTAAGAGCGCATAAAACATATTGATAGGTGGTTAATTTTTAACAATTGTATCTCCATACAATTCTCATGATGTTTTGCCTCACTTCTTCCATATACTCCAACTTTATAGCCCATATGGTACAAAGTGTCAAGCAAGGCCCCTCAAACCTCCATGCAGACATGACTTATGGCCAACGTAGAGATGAGTTCATCCCATGGGCATTGCCATGCTTACTAGAGATCACAACTTTCCATTAAAGGGTCGTTCTATGACTCATTGCCAATGACTAAGTAAGGTAGCATTGTCATGTCATCTACTTTTGATGGTCGGCTTGGATTATTAAGTCAAACCCAATTTTGTCCATATTTGCTTGAAATCAGAATTTCAAAAGTTTTTTTACTTGATTTTGATTCAAGTGAGGTTATTATTTAAACCAAGACCTCATCAATTTTAATCTTAGTTTATTTAATGTGTTGTATTCAATTGATAGCAAGCAAACATATCATATGAAAAACATTAATAAACCCTACACATGCATCTAATACAGACATAACTTCGATGATCATAGGCCAATTCTATGCGATCTATGGTGTGGCTTCTATTGAAATGCAATCAAATTCCGCAAGTTCACGAGCTAAGTATTAAAGTTTATGAGAGTAGCTACTGAAGTATAGATAATCCAACTATATTTAACCCATCGAAAGTTTGTTGGTTTATTTGAAAACTTAAAACTAGAAACTAACAAGCAACAAAAACAATCAAGGAAAATAAGGGATTTAGAAGATCATCGTTCTATTGCATTGTGAATTTTTACAAGTTAGTGAATAAGATTGACATTGAATTGTGTAACAGTGGGAATTCCAATTTTATATGATACTTTTTTCCAAGATGTACCACACCTATTACTAAAAAGTAATCGGTATATTCCTATACAAGTTAAGCTATCTAATAATGCATTAGGCTTTGTGATTTCTTCTAGCTTTCGACAATTAAGTCTATGACTACTCTGTGTGCCAACTCCTATATTCCTATAGTGACTTAGCCCATGTCATACACTACACGAGCACTTGTTGTGACACTACCTATTGATCTCAATCACAATAACAAAGTTCATCTCAAAACTGACCAAATTTCAAGAAGTCTTAAACACATAGTGCACGCTCATTATAAATCAATAGTCATCCACATCGCATACAAGTTAACAATTCACAACTTCACAGAAACAACTTTTCAAACCTTGGCAAAGTTGAGTTTAGTTCATAATAAAATAGAGCAAAAAACACTTGTTTTTCTCAACATTATGCCTTTACAATATATTTTAGAACTAGACAGAATTAAAAGAAAACTAAAGTAAAAGTTACAACCCCTTCGGAGAGTCTTCACTTCTAGCTTTAGATTCTCATTACCTAGTAGCTCCTTCTTTCCTTTGTCTTAAATCCCTAATTTCGTGATGATGGGTGTGTCTATTTTTGGTGTAGTATGTGGAGAAATATGGAAGAATGGGTGTTTTGGATAAAGAGAAAAAGTGTGTGAGAATTTAGGTGTAGAGTGTGTGTGTGTGATGAATTATGTGTTGAATGTTGTGTGTATAGTGTGTTATTCAAGAAATTATATGTAAGCATGTGTATATCTCTCATTTGTATGATGTAATTGTATGTGTATAGTGTATCTAATAGAGTGTCACATGGTGTGTGATGGTGTAGTGGTGTATAAGAAAAAAGATCCCATGTTATGCCTTAAATTGCCATTTGTCTCTCAAAATCCGCACATATTTTTTTTCCAGCATTGGACCACTTGTGCCATAGTGTGACCCAATAGGGTGTTATGGCGTGAGGTTTTGTCTTTTTGGCATCGCAGTGCTAACTCGAGGTATCGCGGTGCTTCAAAGTACGCCAGTCACTACCTGATTTTTGGGCCCATGTGCTGCGGCGAGAGATTATATTTCTCTATTTTTTGTCAATTTTCACCATGTCTTCACTCCATTCTTCATTCTTAGTCCCTACACGCTATTATCACAGAATAAGACACAATTGTATCTATTGTAAGGCAAAAATATGTGTAATTGGGCTTATGGAGGTGTCGAAAAAGTTATAATTTATGAGCCTTTTAACTACCTCCAAACTTATCTTTGCTCGTCCTTGAACAAAACTTAAAATCAAACAATCATACTGAGCTTGATCAACTAATTCAAATGCCTCATCAAACTTTATTGCTCATGGATCTAAAGGTTAGTCACAAAGCTAGTCGAATGACGCTACAAAATATGTGCTTCATCAACTAGTCATGAATTCAAAATGTGTATGTGCTATGTGTTAAGCTCAAGTTTCATGCATGCATTTTAAGTATGAATTCCACAACCAATGACTCTCATGATCTAACCAAAGAGGTTGAAGGTGTTCTATAAGCTTGCTTTTCATACAACTTCTCCACTAATATAGACACTAGCCAACTTAGGTCAAAATGACTTCAATAAGATTGTAACATAAGGCCTAGGTATTGGCTTGCAAAGAAAGGGTATGAATTAACAAAGTAAAAGAGTCTAAAGTCTTGCACCTGGAATCACATTCTCTTCATTTCTTTGTTTCTTTCCTAATTCTCTTCCTCTTTCCCTTGGGATTCATACTCTTATTTTCTTTTCTATTTCAACATTTCTTTACTTCTTTTCTTTTCCTTTTTTCTTTTCTTTTCTTCTTTTTTTTTATGAATCCAAAGGCTTCATTTCTTGTTTTTTTGCTTTCACAAACTTCAAAATTATTATTTTTATCATGTGTTGCGATGGTTTTCTTATATATTTTCCTTTCTCATACCCCTAAATGTATTCATTCACACCCTCAACATGTCTCCACATGACCCCTTGATATGATTGTGCACCAAATGTCAAACCTTAAGCTCTCTTAAAGATAATTATTAGTTTTTTAGGTTGTAAAGGGTAAGTGTAGTGAGCTTTAAGAAACTAAGTCGGATGGTGGTCATTTATTTACATTGCACTTGCCATTCTTTTCAATAAGGCACAATGGGGTAACTAGTGATGTAGAAAATTGTAAGATGTAGAAACATCACTATAATTTTTGGCCATATAGAAATTAAGAGAAGAAAATTGTTTTCTTCATCCATATTTTTTTCTCCAAAATTCCATCTTTACGTGTTAATTCTTTTATCACAATTTGATAACATAAATTAATATTTTATATACACACTCCATCAACTTGATTAGAAAAGAAATTAGAATTTCTAGCAGAATTCTGATTTTGTGTTCTTACTCAAAGTGTTGACTACTTTAGAGAGGAGACATTTAGATCTCTGTGACCAAATTCAGAAAAGGGACTAGCAATTGATTGTTTCATATCCTATGAAAATCGGAATGCAAAAAAAGGTATAAATCAATACTTTTATTATTTTATTAGAGCTATTGGAAATTACGAGATCATTAAAAATAGCATCAAATCTGGGATATTATTATAATTGTTATAGTTTAATATTTTTAAAAATTGTAAATTTTTGCTACGCATACCTCAGGATCACACGAACTCAACAGTGGTATTAGAGCCATGATTTGTGCAATTGCAATTAGATTTGATTTATGCCTGTGAATTTAATTGTTAAATTTTGATTGATTTGTTGTAGTTCTAATTGAGATAAAATTATTTTACAATTTATTTAATTGTTAAACAGAACATATATGATTGAATTTGATTAGATTAGAAGGAGAAATCATATATGGCATGGGGTCGGGTGCCCGTACGCGCAGCAGCCCGCGCCCGTCGGGTGTTCGCTAGGTGCCCATAGTGTGTCGGCACGCGCTCGTTGTGCGCGCTGTCGTGATGAATTTCAAAATATGATTTTTCAATTTTATAATTAAAATGTTTAATTTTAAAAAAATTGAAAAAGGATTTTTCTTGAAAAATCAAGATTTAATCCCAAGTCATAAAATTACAATTTTAAAGGATGGTAAATTTACATGCTTTAATAAATTCATGTGATGTATTTATTATTATGTATGGGATGATCATGGATCCATTTGGACTAATGTGATTGGATTTATTTATCTTTGGGTTTTTGAAATGGGGCCTACGAGTCTCTTTTTAATTCCTTGTATGTACTTTGCATTTTGAATGAGAGTAGAATAGGATGAGTTTTTCTTTTTGCTTTTTGGTGGACAAAAAGAAGGATCAAGATGAAGATTCAAGAGGACCCATGAATGCATGGGATATATTCATGTAGTAGAAACTAATTTCTATTTCCATTCTATTACCCTTATATTGACCTAGATCTATTTTGGCTCAAATGGATTGCATAGGATTGACCCATGATCATCCAGATTATGAATGTATTAGATGCATGCATAGGGTTTATTTAATTGATTTGATTGTCAATTTATTAAATAAATCAAGATTAAGATTGATGAGGTATTGGTTAACATAAATATCCCACTTGAACTAAAAATCAAGTAAAGAAATTTTTGAATTCTGATTTCAAGCAAATATGGATAAAATTGGGTAAGACCTAATAATCCATGCTTACAATCAAAAGTAGTTGACATGACGATGCTACCTTACTTTGTCATTAGCCATGAGTTGTGAAATGACTCTGTAATGGATAGTTATGATATCTACTAAGCATGATGATGCCTATGCGGTGGACTTATCACTACATTGGCCATGAGTCATGGAACGTTTTGATGCTCCATCTACATGGAGGTCTGATGGGTCTTTCTTGACACTTAGTGTAATGCCCAATTCTCTCCTACATATCCAATAATAAGTATATTGCATGAATATGCACCTAATCAATGTGCATTATCGAATTATAGCATACGAATAGCATGATTGCATGAACATAAATAATTGTTACTATATGCTCTAGTTATGCTTTAACATGCATTAGTACATGAAATATGAGATCAAACTTTTGTTTCTTAATTTAACATATTCCTTAAGTGCCTTTTTGCAGTGAAAAACTCAGTATCTCAGTTAAAAAAGATTGATATGTTGAATGACCATGAAATAAATTATTCATATTATTCCATAGTTGTTATATTCTAAAGTGATTATTTGCCTAGATAGTTGCTCTAAATATGTTTTATTGGCTAAGAACTAAAAGTATGCAAAATGGTGCAATTTGATTGGTTGGTTGACTAGGTTGCATGAAATCATTCTAAACTATATTGCACTTGATTATAACACCAAAGCATAAATTTTTGTCATCTCCCTAGCCCATAAACGTGGCTTTTGGCATGAGAAGACACCAGGTATGATGCAACCAATCTCACCATCCACTTACCTCTCTTTGAAATGTTAAAGAAGTCATTTTAGCCATATTTTCTTGTGGAAGCTCCTAAAAAATGACCAGCCCTTCTGCTCGAAGTTTCTCCTAAATTTCTACATTTTCATACTCACAAAAATTGAATTCAATCCATAGGAATCCATAAAACACAAACTAAAAAATGTTTCTACCCTTTTTAAGCTTGAAAACCATTAATTTTGGAGTTTAATTCCAATCAAATCAAGGTATATTCTTTTTCAATATTTCTTTTGATGAATTTATGGTATCTTGGATGACTGCATGTTTTAGTATCTTTTTGTATGATTGAAAACTTAAGTAGGTTACACTTGAAGTCAAAACTAAGCTAGTTAAGTTAGTTTTTAGAAAAATTGATAGCCTTATGAAATATGCCTAATTTATTTGTTTCTATTTATCTTGTAATGCTTATATTGTAATTGGAAGTGCCTATGAATGATTGTGAACAATAGCAATTAGTTTGCTTAATTGAAGGTTACAATCAATTTAAGTTAGAACCGAGTTTACATCATGTGAATTTGGATTGTGTGCATGTTTTAGGGGCTGCCCTAATAATTATGTTTGAATTATTAGTTATTTAATGGATACCCTAATGCTTAATATCTTGAATTAGTAGTAAAACATGGAGTATGCATTGTTTTTTATGTTATGTAATTGATATGGAATTGTTTACAAAAGATTGAAAAGTGTATGTGATTTTAATTAGAATAGATTATATGATTTATTAAAAGGATATTGAAAGGTACATGATTTAATTATGATAGACCTTTAACGCATCCTATCTTTCAAAGAGATTAACCTTTTAAATTAGCACAAAGTGGACTTGAGGTAAATTGAAACTTTCATTTGCTGCATCACAAGAATCATATAATGTTATTCGTGTTTCAATGTGATTATCATTATTTGTCAAGTAATGTAATGTTTGATGCATTTATGGTTTTTGAAGCATGATACTACTAAGAGTATAATGAGGTTTTTGAGAAGGAAGTATGGTACTTGATTGATGTCGGATAGACAAGGGACGCGGGAGAGACCGGCGAACCCAACAAATGGTGGCAAATACTTGAGGTTAAAAAATCGGTATAGGAAAACGACAATGAATGAGACAGAATACAACTAATGCCTGAGGTTGAAAGACCAAGCATGACAATCCTGTATTATTTCTCTTATTTGCCAATCATTATGAACAAGTTCCAAAAACTACGGTCTATCACTATTAGTTAGGTACTACACTTCAAGGGCCCTAAAGAATGAATTAAGAATGAAAGTTATTTAATTGAATAATGTATTTAATTATTCATGGGACTTGCATGTACGCTATTTGTTACTACATCAATTTTACCTTATTGAGCTTTTAACTCGTTAGATTCATGTGATGTAGTGGAAATGTACATGTTTAGAGGTTGACTGAGTCTCTAGAACAACTGAACATAGATTTGTTAATATGCCATGCTTCGAGTTGTTTAGTAGTCTATTTTGAAAACTCTGTTTTGTTTTTAAATAAGTTGCTTTGTTATGATTTTGTAAACAGATGTACTCAGTTTTGATTTATATATATGGTGTGTTTAAAACAAAATAAAACAACAAATGAATTCAAGTTCTTTCTCTTATAGCCAAAAAGGGGAACTTTAGTTAAAACCATAACTCTCGATTGATGAAAAGTTAACATTTCTTAACTTAACTGTATCAGCTTATTTAGGTTCTGCAGTTAGGTTAAGGGGTGTTACAGTTTTGGGTATCAAAGTGGAGGTTTAGTCATTTTTGTAGACAAAAGAAAGAATATGAACATATCATGGCTGGAAAACTCGATCAACTATTTATTTATTTGCCTTTATGTTTATTTGATTATATTTCATTTCATGTTATTGTCAAAATATACATTTATTATTGGCTAATGAATGGAATGAGATTGGGCATGCATATCAGGTCATGGCACCAAAAAGAAAGACAATGGATGATCATGATAGTAATTATAGTATGGTGAACAATTTGACTGATCTCATTCAACAGACTAGAATGCATGGTGAACATACACAAGAATTGGTAGATATGCAACAAAGAAGCTAAAAATAGAATCAACGACTTTCTCCACGACAAGCTCAACAGGATACTTCACAAGCTGTATATAAGAAATTTAGAAAAATGGAACCTGTTGATTTTAATGGTGGGTTTGATCCCATTGTTGCAGAGGAATGGGTGAAATGTTTGGACACTATCTTTGACTACATGTGAGTTGATGATGCTGAGAAGGTACTCTGTGTAATTTTCTTGTTGAAGAAGGATACTAGAACCTGGTGGGAAGGAGCTAAACTTGCAGTGAATATGGAAGAGTTGGCTTGGGAGAGGTTTAAAATAATCTTTTATTATAATTATTTCACCATTGATGTTAGGTCCCTCAAAGTAAAAGAATTCATGGAGTTAAAATAAGGAGGGATGTCTGTATGTGATTATGTGGGAAAATTTGAAGAGGGTTGCAAGTATGTGCCACACATCTCCCAAGACAATAATGAGAAGATGGATCATTTCCTGAGGGGCCTTAATCTTGAAATTAGAATAGATGTGAGAATATATTCGGTAATAGAATTTAGGGAACTGGTGGACAAAGATTTGATGGCTGACTTAGATGGAAATTCCATTAACAAAAGAAGCAAGTATTCACTCCAAGAAATATGAACCGATAGAAAAAAGTTGAGCAAAAATCAAACCAAGGGAATGAAAAACATCCTAAATTTGGGCAGACTTCTACTACAGTTGAAAGGCCTAAATGTGCTAATTGTGAGAAGAATCATTTTAGGGAATACTTTAGTGGTACTAATCGTTGTTTTAAGTGTAAAAAGCCTGGACATTAGCGAAGGATTGCCCAACAGTACATGGGAGAGTTCAGAGGAGAGTATATGCAATGACACAAGAACAAGCTGATGCAAATGCTTCCGTAGTCATAGGTACTATTTTAATTTATGGGATACCTGCAATTGCATTGATAGATTCTGGATCTACGCATTCATTTACATCACGTGCATTTATAAGAAAATTAGGCATTACACTAGATTTATTAAAAGTAAGGTATAGTGTGACTCTTCCATCTAGGGAAGAAATGGATTCCAACTAAATATTAAGGGCTTGTTCTATTTAGATTAGTAATAGGACTCTCTATACAGATCTTGTTGTTTTATCGATGCTAAATTTTGAGGTTATTCTGGGTATGGATTGACTTACCAACTATCATGCAACAATTGATTGTAACAAGAAGATTGTGGTACCTCATTCTCACTATCTTTACCAATTATAACTGCTTTGAAAGCTTAAAAGATGTTGAATAAAGGTTGTGTTGGATATTTGACAAGTGTTTTGGACACCTCGGTAGAAGCACAATTAAAGCCAGGAAATATAGATGTGGTCTAAGAATTTCTTGAGGTATTTCCAAGTGATTTACTAGGATTACCACCGAATCGAGAGATCGAGTTTGTGATTGATGTTATGCCAGGGACTACCCCTATATCTAAAGCACCATATCGAATGGAACCAACATAATTGAAAGAGTTAAAATTTTAATTGCAAGAATTTTTTGATAAAGGTTTTATTTGCCCTAATTATTCTCCTTGGGGAGCACCTGTGTTGCTCGTTAAAAAGAAGGATGTTACATTGCGGTTGTGCATTGATTATAGAGAATTGAATAAAGTAACAATCAAGAATAAGTATCCACTTCCAAGAATAGATGATTTGTTTGATCAATTGCAGGGAGCATCAGTATTTTCTAAGACTGATTTGCACTCTAGGTATCATCAATTCAAAATCAAGGAAGAAGACATACAAAAGACTGCATTCCGAACAAGGTATGACATTATGAATTTCTATTGATGCCCTTCGGTTTAACCAATGCCCCTACAGCTTTTATGGATCTAATGAATAGGGTGTTCAAGCAATATCTTGTTAAATTTATGATTGTGTTTATTGGCTAATCATTATAAACAGGTTCCAAAAACCACGTCATTGCTATTAGTTAGGCACCATACTTCAAGGGCCTTAAAGAATGAATTAAAAATGAAAGTTATTAAATTGAATAATGTATTTAATTATTTATGGGACTTGCATGTACGCTGTTTGTTACTGTATCAGTTTCACCTTACTGAGCCTTTAGCCCATTAGATTCATGTGATGCAGGTGGAAATGTACAGGTTTAGAGGCCGAACATAGATTTGTTCATATGCCATGTTTCAAGTTGTTTTGTAATCTATTTTGAAAACTCTGTTTTATTTTTAAATAAGCCGCTCTATTATAGTTTTGTAAACAGATGTGCTTAGTTTTGATTTATGTATATGGTGTGTTTAAAATGAAATGGAACAACAAATGAATTCAATTTCTTTCTCTTATAGCTAAAAAGGGGAACTTTTATTAAAACCATAACTTTTAATTGATGAAAAATTAACATTTCTTGACTAACTGTATCAACTTATTTAGATTCTTCAGTTAGGTTAAGGGGTGTTACACTTAGTACCACATAGGCTCATAAAATTAGGATATATGGGAAGAAGTGAGGTAAATAGCTTGAGAGTTGTATGGAGATACAATTATTGAAGGTTAACTATATTTTGTAACACCACTTGACCTAACTGCAGAACCTAAACAAGCTGATACGATTAAATCAAGAAATGTTAACTTTTCATCAATACTAGAGTTACGGTTTTAATAAAAGTTTTCATTTTTTGGCTATAAGAGAAATAATTTGAATTCATTTATTGTTTCATTTCATTTAAACACACCATATACATAAACCAAAATTGAGTATATCTATTTACAAAACAGCTCGAAGCATGGCATATGAACAAATCTCTGTCTGGCCACTCTAGAGACTCAGTCAACCTCTAAACTTGTACAATCCTATCTGCATTACATGAATCTAATAAGCTACAAGCTCAGTAAGGTGAAACAGATGCAATAACAAATAACGTACATGCAAATCACATAAATGATTGAATGCATTATTCAATTGAATAACTTTCATACATAAATCATTATTTGGAGTCCTTGAAGTACGGTACCTAAGTAATAGCAATAGACCATGGTTTTTGAAATCTGTTCATAATGATTGGTCAATAAGAGAAATAATATGGGGTTTTCATACTTGGTCTTTCAATCTCAGGTATTAGACATATTCTGTCTCATTCTTTGTGGCTTTCCTATACCGATTTTTCAACCTCAAGTATTTGCCACCATTTGTTGGGTCCACTGGTCCCTCCCATATCCCTTGCCTACCTGACCATTAATCAAGTACCATACTTCTTTTTTAAAAACCTCATTATATTCTTTGTAGTATCATGCTTCATGAACAATGAATGCATCAAACATTACATCATGTGACTAATAATGACAACCACATTAAAACATGAACAACATTATATGATTCTTGTGCTACACCAAATGAAAGTTTCAACTTACCTCAAGTCCATTTTGTGCTAAGTGAAAAGGTCAATCATTTTGGAAGATAGGATGTGTTAAATGCCTTGATTAAATTGAAAACTTAAAAGGTGGAAACATATTCTGGTTTGTGTTCTATAGATTCCTATGGATTGAATTCAATTTTTGTGAATAAAAGAGTGCAGAAATTTGGGAAAAACTTAGGAGAAGAAGGGCTGGTCATTTTTGAAGAGCTTCTACAAGAAATATGGATGAAAATAATTTTCTTGACATTTCAAAGAGAGATAAGTGGAGTGTTATGATAAGTTGACTCATGCTTGGTGTCCTCTCATGTAAAGAGCCACGTTTATGGGTTAAGGAGATGACAAAAATTGATGTTTTGGTGTTATAATCAAGTGTAATGTGGTTTAGAATGATTTCATACAACCTAGTCAACCTACCAATCAAATTGTACCATTTTGCATACTTTTAGTTCTTAGCCAAATGTAACATATTTCAAGCAAATATTTTAGCACATAATCACTTTAGAATGTAACAAGTATGGAGTAATACAAATAATTTATTTTATGGCCATTTAACACATCAATCTTCCTTAATCGAGTTACCAAGATTTTCACTGCAAAAAGTCACTTAAGTAATATGTTAATAAAAAAAAAAAAAAGTTTGGTCTTATATTTCTTATACTAATATATGTTAAAGCATAAGTGGAGCATATAGTAACAATTATTCAAATTTGTGTAATCATGCTATTTGTATGCCATAATCCAATAATACGTATTGATTAGATGCATACTCATGCAAGATGTTTATTATTGGCTATGTAGGAGATAATTAGGCATTACAATCCTTTCTTTCTAATAAAAATTTCGTCCTTGAAATTTGACATACCAAATAATTCTGGATACTTGCTCTACATTTCTTCTATCTTTCCCACATGACCTCTTCTATAGAATGATTCCTCTATAATACTTTAACAAGTCGAATCTTTTTCATTCTCAACTCTTTTTCCTTCTGATCTAGAATTTGCATTGGTTTCACTTCATAGGCTAAATTAGGAGTCAATTTCAATGATTCATAACTCAACACTTGAGAGGGGTTTGAAATGTACTTTCTCAACATAGACACATGAAAAATATTGTGAACACTAGATAATGACGAAGGTAAGGCCACTTTATAAGATTTATCACCAACTCTTTCGAGAATCTCGAGTGGGCCGACATACCTTGGGTTGAGTTTTCCTTTCTTTCCAAATCTCATGACACCTTTCATGTGAGCTACTTCTAAGAATACATGATTCCCAATTGAAAACTCTAGATATTTTCTCCATTTATCTGCATAACTTTTCTGTCTACTTTGCTCGATCTTCATTCTCTCTCGTATCTTCTCCACTACCTTAATGGTATGTTGAACTATTTCCAGACCAACTAGGCTTCATTCTCAAACTTCATCCCAATGAACTTGAGATCCACATTTCCTTCCATGCAATGCTTTATAAGGCGCCATTCTAATTGTTAATTGGTAGCTATTATTATATGTAAACTCCACTAATAGATGCTTCGAATCCCAACTCCCTTGAAAATCTTGCACACAAGCTCTTAACATATCCTCTAATATCTGAATAACTCTCTTTGATTGCCCATCACTTTGTGGATGAAATATTGTACTAAATGAAAGTTTCATCCTCATGGCACTATGTAAGCTCTTCCAAAATACAAATGTAAACTTAGGATTTCTGTCGGACACTATTGAAACTAGCACTCCATGTAATGTGACTTAGGATATCTGTCGGACACTATTGAAACTAGCACTCCATGTAATGTGACTATCTCTTTAATATATTGTTGAGCATCTTGATCTATATTGTATGTGGATTTTACTAGAAGAGAATGGGTTGATTTAGTTAATCTATCAACAATCACCCATATGGAATTATACCCCTTTCGTGTTCTAGGTAATCCAAGCACAAAATCCATTGTAATGTGCTCCTATTTCCACTCTGGAATCAACAAAGGCTTCAACAACCATGATGGTCTTTGATGTTCAATCTTAACTTGTTGACAAGTTAGACGAACCACAAATTTTGCTATATCTCTCTTCATTTTAGGCCACCAATAATGTAGTTGTAAGTTTTTATACATTTTTGAGCTACCTAGATGTACCGAGTAAGTAGTAGTATGAGCTTCTTCTAAATTATCTCCTTTCATGACCTTGTCAAACATCACACATAGTCTTCTTTTATATCAAATAATTCCATCATCAATAATAGAGAAGTCTGGCCTCTTTCTAGCCTCAACATTTCTTTTCAATCTACATAACTGCATATCTACATTTTGACTTTCTCTAATTCTATCTTGAAGTGCAAGTCTCAACACTAAGACTAACAACAAACACTTTTTCCCTTTAGGTACAGTTTCAAGTTCTAATCTCTGCAAATCCAGTAATATTAAATTTTGTATGACAAAAAGGGAAGACGTGGATTTTCTGCTCAATGCATCTACAACCATATTTGCTTTACTAAGATGATTGTTGATTACGCAATCACAATCCACAAGTTCTAACCATCTTCTTTATCTCATATTCAGTTTCTTTTGGGTAAAGAAGTACTTCAAACTTTTGTGATTTGTATAAATCTCACAGTTCTCACCATATAAATAATGTCTCCAGATTTTCAAAGTAAAAACCATAGCAGCAAGTTCCAAAATCATTGGTTGGATAATTCTTTTCATATTCCTTCAATTGCTTTGAAGCATAGGCAATAATCTTCCCATTTTGCATCAAAACAACACCCAAACTATTTTTTGAAGCGTCGCTATATACCAAGAATCCACCAGTTCCTTTTGGAATGGTAAGAATAGGACCTGTAGTCAATTTACATTTCAATTCCTAAAAACTTCTTTCACAACCATCGCTCTACAAGAACTTCACATTTTTTCTCGTCAACAATGTCAATGGAGTTGCTACCTTTGAAAACTCCTTAACAAATAATTGATAGTACCCTATTAATCCCAAGAAACTCCTTATTTTGATACATTTATTGGTGTTGGCCACTTAATAACAACTTCTACCTTGCCCGAGTCAATAGAAATACCATTCTTGGATACTACATGACCAAGGAATATCACTTGCTCAAGCCAAAATTAGCACTTCTTGAATTTAGCATACAACTATTTTTCCTTAAGAACTTGCAGGACATTCTTCAAATATTCCTTGTGCTCTTCTTTATCGTGTGAATAAATTAGGATATCATCAATAAACACAATCACAAATTTATCATGATATTGCTTAAACACCCTATTCATTAGATCCATAAAAGCTACAAGGGCATTGGTTAAACCCAAAGGCATTACTAGAAATTCATAATGTCCATACCTTGTTCGGAATGTAGTCTTTTGTATGTTTTCTTCCTTAATCTTCAATTGATGATACCTAAAGCACAAATCAATCTTAAAAAATACAAATGCTCCCTGTAATTGATCAAACAAATAATCTATTCTTGGAAATGGATACTTATTCTTGATTGTTACTTTATTCAACTCTCTATAATCAATGCATAACCGCAATGTAACATCCTTCTTTTTCATGAACAACACAGGTGCTCCCCAAGGAGACTAACTAGGGTGAATAAAACCCTTATCAAGCAATTTTTGCAATTGAACTTTTAACTCTTTCAATTTTGTTGGTGATATTCAGTATGGTGCTTTAGAAATAGGAGTAGTTCATAGCATAACATCAAACACAAATTCAATCTCTTGATCTGGTGGCAGTCCGAGTAAATTATCTAGAAATACCTCAAGAAATTCTTGAACCACATCTTCATTTTCTGGCTTTAATTGTGCTTCAACCAAGGTGTCCAAAGCACTTGCAAATATCCAACACAACCTTTATTCAACGTTGTTTGAGCTTTCAAAGCAGTTATAATTGGTAAGGACTATGACAATGAGGTACCACTAAACATAAATTATTCTTCTCTAAGTGGCTGAAAAATCATAATCTTCTTGTTACAATCAATTATTGCGTGATATTTGGTAAGCTAATCCATACCCAGAATAACCTCAAAATTTAGCATCGATAAAACAACGAGATCTTCATAGAGAGTCCTATCACTAATCTAAATATAACTTGGAATTCTTGGGAAACCTTAAATATCTTTGGAAGATAAGAAAGGGATAAAGTTGGAAGAAGTTTAGATCAACCAAAATATCTTCCAACCAATCAAAAGAAGACACAAAATACCAAGAGTAGGACTTTTGAAATTTTGAGTCCCCTATATATACATTATAGCCAAAAATTGTAGGAAGAAGAAACATCCTTTAATTTTTGGCGATTCAAAAGAGGGAAGAAAAATTATTTTCTTCAACCATCCTTTTTCTCCATAAATTCTATTTTTTTAAGTATTAATTCTTTTTTCACTAGTTGATAATAGGAACTAATATTTTTCTATACACACTCCATAAACTAGATTAGAAAAGAAATTAGAATTGCTAGCGGAATTCCGATTTTGAGTTTTGCTCAAAGTGTGGACTACTTTAGAGGAGATACACTTTGATCCCTATAAACTAAATTCAAAAAAGGGTCTAGCAATTGATTGCTTCATACCCTACGATTACCGAAGTGCATATAAAGGTATAAATCAAAATTTTAATTATTTTATTATAGCTATTGGAAATTATGAGATCATTAAAAATTACATCGGATCCAGGGTATTATTATAATTATTATGGTTTAATATTTTTAAAAAATTTAATTTTTCACTATGTATACACAGGATCACGCGAACCTAATATTTAACCCAATATTTATGGGCCTTGATTCCTTACTTTTCCTTTGTCTTCATTCCATCTTATTGTAATGTTAGCTAAATTGCAAAAAGATAAACCTCAACGCCTAATTCTACTCTCATTACATTTGCTAAAACAACAAGAAACCTTTGAACAATTCCAAGGGGAGAAATATAGGAAAGAGATAGAAATACATTCAAAACAGAAACCAGAGAAAGGCGAGACTCGCAAGCCTTATTTTAATAAAAAGCCAAAATGAACTAATATATGCATAAAATTAAGCCAATCACATTGGCCGAGACTCTATGATCATCCAATAACATGCTTAACAAGTAATCATCATATGAGAATTAAAGCATATAAATTTACTGATTACGATATGTGCAATTTCTTTCAAATTTAGGTCTAAAAATTATTTTTTCATGAATAACAAATTTTTATAAATTTTAACATGTAATTTTAAAATAAAGCCCCAAAATTTTTGCGTAATAATTAAGCAATGAGATCTACTACTTGTCTAATGGATGTGCACATGATAGGCTACCTGAGGTACCCATTGTGTGTCTCTGGTGCCCATATGTCTGGCACCCTTCAGGTGCTTGTGTGCCTGGGTAGCCCACCCGTCAGGTGTCCAGGGCACCTGCACACCCATCACTAATTGGGTGCTCGTATGCCGGATAGCCCGCACGTTCGGTGGCCTGTGGAGTACCTGACAAGAGCTGCGGTGATGAGTGTTGGTGCCCTAGTACCGAGCATTCTATTAGCCTACTGCCTATCTGGTAACCCAACGCCAGTTAGCCGACAACCCACCCGATATCACACGCCAAGTGGTCGATAGCCCCAACCTTTCCCTTTTTTTGTGTTGTTCAAGAATTCAAGGTTTTGACAAAATCTTGATTTCTTAGTTTCTTGATCTCTTGATCTTATCAAGAAATTTTGAAAACTTGATCTAAAATGAATTTTCTTGATCAAGAAATCATATTTTTTAAATTTTTATTTCTTACCACATTTCAAAAAATTCAAGATTTCACAAATCTTAAAATTCTTGAATCAAAAAATCTATTTCTTATTTCTTCTCATTTCTTAAAATGTTTTAACAATTAAAACTTTTAATAAAATTAATCCTAAAAAATAAAATTATCCTGATCATATCAAAACATCACATATAAATATTTAGTTTAACTCATAAATTAAATAAACATAATTGCGAAGGCAATAAGAATTCATAACCTAGGATCTAATACCACAGTTGGGTTACAAAACATAGTGGAAATTTTAAATTTTTAAAAACTACACATCACATGTGAAAGTAAACTTCCTGGAACCCATGTGATTAATCGAATTATGCGTAGAAAACCTTGTGTGGGAATATTTCAGAAATTTTACCTAAATTATACTCCGACTGATGTAGGGATTGAAACGATTCAAATCATTATTACAACACTAATGAATCTCCAAGTTCTTCAATTCAAATCCCTTTGTTTGAAAACTAATTCGCTTTTAGGACCCCAAATGTTATCCCTCTATGGACATCCACTCCTTGGAAGCCCATTCGTAATCGAATCCTATTCTAGTGGTTTTTTGATTTGATAATTCTATCTTAGAATAATTTTATTTAGAACAAGAATACACTAGTAATTAGTTTTTTACGTGTTTAATTTAATTCTTAATTTAACAACTTAATCAAGAATTAAATTAGGTAAAAGGCCAACAAATATTTGGAGATAGAAGGAGGAAGAAGGGATGACTTTTGGAGATGAAGAAAACATTTTTCTTCAAGAGAGAGGGGTTGTTTTTCCATAGTTTTTCCTGCAGAAAATCTTCAGTAGATGCCCCCAAAAAAATCATCCAAGAGGATTCCTAAGAAATCTCCCTCAAGTGCCTTCCAAGTTGGACTCTCCTTCCTTCCTTATCTCCAACTCTGTCGGGAAGTTTGCTTATCTCATAAGGATTTTCCTCTTTTCTTATTACCTTTCAGGAATTTGATTCCCAATCCAACTTCCTCTGGGAATTGGATACCCAATCCAATTTTCTAATGGGCTTTCTATAACCCCATACCTAATAGGCCCTAGTTTATTGATTTAATTTATCTAATGGACCATCTTAATTAATTGATCCAATTAATTAATTAAATATTCTATTTAGGCTCCCTAATTAAATTGGTTCAATTAATTAATCTAATTAATTAATTAAACTAATTCAATACTTGAATTAAGTTAAACCCCACTAATTAATAAAATCCAACACTTGGATTATTTTCTAAGTTAGAAATGGACTTATCCAAGTTTTATGTGTGATCCCTTAGGTAAACTCTAAGCTAGCTGTAGGCTCACACTCTTGTGACTTAGTTGAATAATTAATTATTTTGATTAGTTAATCTAATTAATCAATTTCTTGGAATTAACTTATTAATCCAAGAACCCACAAGTTATGAGAAACACCTAGCAATGCATCATGACTCCTAGTCTAAAGTGAAGGTACGAATCTATTTCAATTATTGAAAACCATGCAAGTTATAACACCCCTTAACCTAACTGCAGAGCCTAAACAAGCTAATACAGTTAAGTCAAGAAATGTTAATTTTTCATCATTACTAGAGTTATGGTTTTTAATAAAAATTCCCATTTTTAGCTATAAGAGAAAGAACTTGAATCGTTTTAAACAAACCATATACATATATTAAAACTGAGTACATCTGTTTACAAAACCATGAAAGAGCGGCTTATTTAAAAACAAAACAGAGTTTTCAAAATATCTATAGTAGAAGTCTGCCCAACTCTAGAACGTTTTTTATTCCCTTGGTTTGATTTTTGCTCTCATTTCTTCCACTGATTTAGATTTCTAGGAGTGAATACTTGCTTCCTTTGTTGATAAAATTTATCAATCTCTTTCTCATCTAAGTCAGCCATCAAAGCCTTGTCCACCAGTTCCCTGAACTCTGTTACTGAAGACATTCTCACATCCCTTCTAATTTCAGGATTAAGGCCCCTCAAGAAATTATCCATCTTCTCATTGTTGTCTCTGGCGATGTATGGCATGTACTTAGAACCCTGTTCAAATTTTCTCACATACTCACATACAGACATCCCTCATTGTTTTAACTCTAAAAATTCTTTTACTTTGAGCGACCTAGCATCTCTAGTGAAATACTTATCATAAAATATTATTTTAAACCTCTTCTAAGTTAGCTCTTCCATATTCACTGCAAGTTTAGCTCCTTCCCACCAGGTTCCAGCATCCTTCTTCAACAAGAAGATTGCACAGAGTACCTTCTCAGCATCATCAATTCTCATGTAGTCAAAGATAGTATCCAATCATTTAACCCATTCTTCTGCAACCATAGGATTAGACCCGCCAGTAAAATCAACAGGTTCCTTCTTTCTAAACTTCTCATATATAGCCTGTGAAGGATCCTGTCGAGCTTGTGGTGGAGAAAGTCGCTGATTCTGTTCTTGGGTTCTTTGTTGCATATCTAGCAATTGTTGTATCTATTCACCATACATTCTAGTTTGTTGTTGAATGAAATCAGTCAAATTATCCACCACACTATGATTACCCTCATGATCATCCATTGTCTTCTTTTTTGGTGCCATGACCTAATATGCATTACCCAATCTCATTCCATTCATTAGCCAATAATAAATGCATAATCATGATAGTAACATGGAATGAAATATAATCAAATAAACATAAAAGCAAATAAACAAGTAGTTGACCGAGTTTCCTAGCCAGGATGTGTTCATATGCCTTATTCTGTCTACAGGAATGACTAAACCTCCGCTCTGATACCATAAACTGTAACACCCTTTAACCTAACGGCAAAGCCTAAATAAGTTGATACAGTTAAGTCAAGAAATGTTAATTTTTCATCATTACTAGAGTTATGATTTTTAATAAAAGTTTCTATTTTTAGCTATAAGAGAAAGAACTTGAATCGTTTTAAACACACCATATACATATATCAAAACTAAGTACATCTGTTTATAAAACCATAACAGAGCGGATTATTTCAAAACAAAATAGAGTTTTCAAAATAAACTACAAAACAGGTCGAAGCATAGCATATGAACAAATCTCTGTTCGGCCGCTCTAGAGACTCAGTCAACCTCTAAACCTATACATTTCCACCTGCATAACATGAATCTAATGAGCTAAAGGCTCAGTAAGATGAAACTGATGTAATAACAAATAACATATTTGCACATCTCATAAATCATTAAACGTAATATTCTATTTAATAACTTTTATTCGTAAATCATTCTTTAGGGCCCTTGAAGTGTGGTACCTAACTAATAGCAATAGACCATAGTTTTCGGAACCTGTTCATAATGATTGGCTAATAAGAGAACTAATACAGGGTTTCCATACTTGGTCTTTCAACCTCAGGTATTAGCCGTATTCTATTTCATTCATTATGGCTTTTCTATACCGATTTTTCAACCTCAAGTATTTGCCACCATTTGTTGGGTCCGTCGGTCCCTTCCCCCTCCATGGTCTACCCGACCATCAATCAAGTACCATACTTTTTTTTAAAAACCTCATTATATTCTTAATAGTGTCGTGCTTCATGAACCATAAATGCATCAAATATTACATCATTTGACAAATAATAACAATCACATTAAAACATGAACAGCATTATATGATTCTTGTGATACAACAAATGAAAGTTTCAACTTATCTCAAGTCCACTTTATAGAAAGTGAAAAGACCAATCTCTTTGGAAGATAGGATGCGTTAAAGGCCTTGATTAAGTTGGAATTAAGCTTTAAAATCAACGATTTTCAAGCTTAAAAGGGTGGAAACTTATTCTAGTTTGTGTTCTATGAATTCCTATGGATTGAATTCAATTTTTGTGAGTATGAGAGTGTAGAAATTTGGGAGGAACTTAGGAGAATAAGGGCTGGTCATTTTTGAGGTGCTTCCACAAGAAATATGGATGAAAATGATTTCTTTGACCTTTCAAAGAGAGGTAAGTGGAGGGTGATGATTGGTTGTATCATGCTTGGTGTCTTCTCATACCAAAAGCCACGTTCATGGGCTAAGGAGATGACAAAAATTGATGCTTTTGTGTTATAATCAAGTGCAATGCGGTTTAGAATGGTTTTATGCAACCTAGTCAACCAACCAATCAAATTGCATCATTTTACATACTTTTAGTTCTTAGCCAAATGTAACATATTTCAAGTAAATATTTAGGTAATTAAGCACTTTAGCATATAGCTAGTATGGAGCAATACAAATAATTCATTTCATGACCATTCAACACATCAATTTCCTTAATCGAGATACCGAGCTTTTTACTGTAAAAAGGCACTTAAGGAATATGTTAAATCAAGAAACAAAAGTTTGATCTCATATTTCATGTACTAATGCATGTTAAAGCATAACTAGAGCATATAATAACAATTATTCAAGTTCGTGCAATCATGCTATTTGTATGCCATAATTCAATAATACACAGTGATTAGATGCATATTAATGCAAGATGCTTATTATTGGCTATGTAGGAGAGAATTGGGTATTACACAAGTATTGTCCTTCCGTCATCTAATCTCCCAATTAAGACTAGGGCATTCATTTTAGTTGAAACCCAATAGCTCAATAACATTGTATCCATTCATAGTAGCTTGGCATGATGATGAACAATTAGAAAACCCCTCGTTTAATTTCCATCCAATCTTGGCCTAGGATTTTTGAGTCAGGTACAGTGCAAATACATAGAAGATTCATCTATTCATCTAGATAGGTGAAGGATCATTTTTGGCCACTCATTAACCTCTGTACATAAAGATGTTACACCCAACGTAAATCCTTCATGATTGCCATGCAATGGGGCTGAAAATTTGAGCTTCTCCAAGCATTATTTCTTCATCAAGAATTCGGCCCTTCTTGTGTTGTGTATATATACACACTTGTCTAATCTTCAATTCCATTAGGTCTCAAATCCCATTCCTATTTTATGTCAAACTTGTTTACTTCTAGATAGAAGTCTTTGTTCTATTTTCTTAAAGACTCTTAATTGGTTTCTCCTATAAGCCCATTAACTTAAGGTTTGTACTCTAATTGATCTCCATCCATTAATCAAGTCCAGTTTAATTAATTGACCCAATCAACTAAACAATTAGTTCCATATGGCCACCTTATTACATTAGACCTAATTTAAGAAATTCCATAATTTAAATTGGTTAAATTAATTTAACTCCATAATTTAATATAAAGCCCATTAACTAAATGATCCAATGAATTAATTAAGTTGCTCCCAAAAAGCTCCTAATCTTTATTAGGTCTAATAAAATAATCTTTTATTTAATTTGGATGAATTAATTTAACTTCTTACATTAATTTTAGCTCAAGTAAATTAATCGTCATTAATTAACTCAATCCAACTCCTTGGATTATATTCTAAATAGAAGAGGACTATTCCAATTTTTGTGTAACCTATTAGGTTCACAACAAAGCTAGCAATAGGCTTGCAATTTTTGCAACTAAATTATATAAAAGTATATGATGATTAATTAATCCATCTAGAAATTAATTCCTTAATTCCAATAACCTCGTAAGTCAAGGAAAGCACCTACCTAGTCTTTGGTGAATTACTAGGCGAATATATTTCTATTATGAGTATCATGCAAGTACGGTCCTTCCATAAAATAATCTCATAGTTAAATCTAGGGCAAGGATTATTAGTTAAAACCCTAATTGACTTAATACCAATGATTTCATTTGTAGTCTCATTGACTTTTGATGAATCATTAGAAAACTCTCATCTAATATTCATTATGCTTAGACTGAAGATTTTTTAGTCAAGGACCATGAATTGCATAGGAGATTTACCTATTTTGCCAAATAGGTGATGGATCATTCGTTAGACACTCGTTAACCTCCATACACAAGGATCATATACCTAACATAAACCACTTGTGATTATCATTCCAATGATAAATACTTCAAAGTACGTGATTTCATGCACAAGGCTACCATGGTGCCTCAAGTCCAAGGATTGATTCATGCACTATCATAACTGGGAAATTCTTATTCGAAGAACAACATTTCCAATTAAGAACTTCCTTCGAACTTATTCGGTGTACTTGTTTCCCAACAAGCACTCACGCACTTGTACTAGCATCATCTCACCGATGCCTGTGGAGCAAGACATCCTCCTTTCGAGCATGCTTTATGTGAGCTAGTTTTACGGGTTTATTGATGTCCCGTCTCAAAGAACCCTTAACTTAAAATTAGTTTAAGACCAAAGCTAAAGAGACATAATCTATGATCGCAATCATATACGTGGCCATATCCTATAGCTAAGTATGGTCTAAGGACTTTATCTATTTATCTAAATGTAATTAAAAATAAAAAATTTCTAGTTTTTAGTAATATATTTCGAAAAAGATTGTTCATTGCAAGAGTATAAGAGCAACTTTTAATTAGCAAGCTAGGCACTACTCCAATAATCACCCACTTGTTTTAGAGATAATTATCTAGTATATTAGCCCCATATCCCTAAGATGTTATTTGAATACTCTTTGTGCTAGGTGTTTTCACTCAATAGTTTTGCTAAATTTTCTACTGAGGTAACTCTTTCCATTATTAAGCCACCTCTACCAATGATTACTTTGATCAAAAGATATCACTTCGTAATGTGCTTGGATCTATAATGAGATCTTGGTTCTTTTGCTTGCAATATCACCCAATTGTTATCATAGTAGACAAGTATTGGATCAACAACAGACAAAACTACTCCCAACAATTGGATGAAATTTCTCATCTAAACACCTTTGTGATGTATTCAATCTCGATGGTGGAATCTATAGTCGTATCAATATTAGAACCCCATCTAGTTGACCGCCACACTATTTAGGATGAATATTATTCTATACATGGACTTCAAGTTATCTATATCAAACTAAAAACTAGATGCAACATTTCAGCTTCTGTTCTCCATAACCATAATCCAAGAAGACATCTTCAGTGCCTCAAAAGTACTAAAGATGGGGCTTTCAATGCTTTTTGCATAAAATAGATATATATCTACTCTTGACGCTCAGATATTTATGCTATCACATCTATTACATAGATTTTCATGCATTATACTTCCTACATAGGTATATAAAGTACGTGAGTTATTCTTTTCTCTTTTCTCTAGAAGTCTTTGGGAACATAGACATTGAAAGAGAAAACCTATGACTCATAGACATGAATCTCCTTTTGGATTCCTTTGTACTAAATGTTTTTAGCATCTATGTACATAGATTTGGAATAGTCCAAGCATCCTTTTAGATCTTTATAGATCTAAATCCCAATCTTATGATGATCTTCCTAAATTCCTCATGGAGAACTTAGTAGATAACAAGTTTCAGTTGACTGTAACATTCCTACACAATCCCTATAAGAAAAATATCATTAACATAATAAACTTTACCATGCTCCCACTAACCTTCTTGTATACAATTGGTTTATCTACATTCCTAAGGGAATCACACCTTTTGATTAACTCTGTAAATCGAATATTCCTGCTTCGAAAAGTCAATTTTGAGTTTATAAGCAGACCTTTAATGCTTGCAAACTTTTTGCTTGCATCCTTTTGATGTGAAGGCCTTAAGGTTGCTATGTTTAGATATCTTTCTCAATGCCCATATTAAAGAAGTGGTCTTCATATCTGGTAGTCATAATACACAGATATGGCTAGCAAGATACTAATGGGCTGCGCCATTGTATCTGGCAAAAGGCTTCTTCCTCAATAGTCAACACTTTGACTTTGAGTATAACCCATTGCTACCGATCTTTCCTTATTGGTCATCAACTCCCATGTACTCCAAGTTTTCACTTGTAGACCCATTTAAAGGTTATGTACTAGAAGTTTAGTGATTCATTCATGCACTATTGCCTCTTGTGGGAAAAATTATGGTTCTTCAACTCCTTCAAATTCTATTATCTAGCCATTTCTATCTAATAGAAATGCCTTCTCAAGAAGGTAGCATTCCTCAAAATAAACACATTTGTTTCTAGGAATCACAAAATGGTATCTACTAGACTCCTTTAGATACCCCACAATTTTTGCACAAGCTAGATTTTCATATCCAACCTATCTCCCACTAGCTGATTTACATAAGCAGACCCCCTTCTTACCCTAAGGTATTTTTAAAGGACTTTTGCCATATCATATCTCATATGATGTTATGGGCATCGACCTAGATGAAAATCTTACTAAATAAGAATGTCATCAATTATAGAGCATATCCCCAAAATAAAGGAGGAAATGTAGTGAAACTCAACATGGATTCAACTTCTATCAATTTGTTTCTCCTTTTCATGCCTAAAGTCTTTCAACCTTTTAAAGGATTTAGACTTTTATCTAAAGATACACATACCCATACCCATACCTTGATAGATCATCAGTTAAGATAATGAAGTAGTAGTAGTTTCGTCGAGCACCAACACTTAGTGGCCTGCATACATTCATATGGATCATATCCAACGGATTTGTGGAATACTCTTTTTGTCCAATAAATGGTGATTTCTTCATCTTTTCCTTAAGCCAAGATTCACAAATTAGCATGTCTCTCTCTTCCTAAAGGTCAAGCATTTGTGCCATCTTGTGAACTCTCTTTGTAGAGTATGACCTAATCTCCCATTCCATAAGTATGTGAAACTATGATTATGTAATTAAATATTATTTTTTCAAACTGTATAAGATGGAATTTTGTGGCATTATAATTTATTTTCCAATGGACGAACATCAAGAACCATGGAACATATACACCCTTTGATTTTTGCAATTAATTTCATTTTTATCTCAAAGGCGAATAATTACTACTATCCCTAATTTAATCTAGAGCTAAGTGGATCATTCATTTAGCTAATGAAGCAACCTTTACTTCAACTTCAAGCTTAAGGATCGTCCCTTTCTGTTATTCTCATTTTTCTTGTCATCCTTTGCAACTCTTTGTTGAGATGGGTTCATCTCCTATATCCAATACCGAAGAACAATTGCCAATGCTAATGGTTGACTTATACAAAAATAAAAATTTGAGTTAGAACCCTCTTCTATACTTGCATTTTCTCTTTCTATGCCCTGCATACTGTAATGGCAGCATAACCTTTCTTATCAGGATTATTCCCTGGCTTTGCCCAATTTTGTATGTTGTTTCAATTAAGAACTCTTTCCCTGTCTTTCTCTTAGACCTTTAATCTTAGAGTAGCTAAAACCAACAACCAAAGTTGAGCTTCGTCAACGATAATCTCCTACAACTCTTTATAGTTAGTCCTTTTTCCCCAATGGTAGAAAGTCCCTACAACTCTTTGTTGAATGTGCAGTGGAAGGTACTTCTGCAAATTTTGTGGAAGTTGTTTCTAAAACTATTGTAGAAACTCTCTTTTGCAAATTTTGAAACCTTTTAAATTGGAGAACCATTCTCAAATTTCAAGATCAATTTAGATAGATTAGAGCTTAGTGATGTTTTATTGTTGTGTAGAATGATTCAAGTGAATCTAAAAGCAATAACTATTATACAAAGTGAGGTAGAAAACTAAGCATATATTCAATAATATGTTTATTTATAATATGGTTTTTGATTATAAATGTCTCCCATTATCTTATTCAAATTCCATCACTCTCGGGATGGAATTCGGAAAAACTATTTTCCTAGTGGGCTTGAGGTCCAATCAATATTTTACATGCCCAAGAATATGAGATCATACAGAATATCAAAATGTAGACAACAACATTGTCAATTGCAGCATCTTGCAACTCCCAAGCTATTTTGCCTCACCACTTCCCATATACCTCAAGAATATAACTTCATATGGTACAAAATGTCAGGTATTGCCTATCAAACATCAGTGTAGATGGAGGTTCTAATATCCCACGACTCATGGACGATAATAAAGACAAGTCCATCCATGGGCATCCTCATGCTTAGTAGAGATCTCAACTTTCCATCACTTAAGTATCCCACGACTCATGGATATTGTTCTAAATGCGATAGCATCATCATATCTTCTAGTTTTGATGGAAGACAGGAATAATTGAGCCCAAATCAATTTTGCCAATATTTGCTTGATACAAACTTTAGTTAAAAATTCTTAAACTTGACTTTCAAGTGAGGGTTCAATTTATAATTCCAAAACCTCATATATTATTCCTAAGTTTGTTTATTAAATGTTAGACTATCCTAATAACCACAAGCATAATCTATAGGAAAGCATTAAATAAACTTATGCATGTATCTACCATATATACAAATAAAGGGGAATACTATGGGCCATATCCTATACTATCTACTCGAGCCAAAGTGGATCTTGGTCAGTCTAAGGGTAGTAATTAAAATTAAATAGATCTTATCTATTACATGAATATATCACCCATACATTCATGGGCCTTCGTTCCTTTATTTTCTTTACCTTTGTCCTTCTTCCTGTCCAACAAAAAGAAAACCTCACATCTAAGTTCTACTCTCATTACATTTGCTATATTCTAACAAGAAAATTTGGTATTTCTTCCTAAGGGATAGGAGGGAGGTAGAATTTACATTTAGAGTAAAACAAAGAAAAAAGAAAAACATGTAGGCCTCATTTTAATTAAAACCTAAAGCAATCGAAAGCGATTCAAAGAACATCCATAATAGGATAGCCAAGGCTCCATGATCATCCTCACTAACATACATGCCTAATTTATTCATCATATGTCAAATTAAAAGAATGAAAATCTACTATGTATTTAACTTGCCATTTTTCAAGTTTGGGAATTAAATTCATGATTTTTCAAGAAAAGCTCATTTTCAGAATTTTAAAAATTAACTATTACTTTAAAAAATCCAAAAATTGAAACTTTCATCATGCAACATGAAATGGGTAGCAAATGAGTTGCTGCCATAAACTACCTATCTAGCCCCATGGTTCTATGATGTGATTTTTTTGTATATCATTTTATACAATTTTAACATTTAAAAATATGCAGAAAATCTTCAGAACTCAAATCCCAAACAAAAATGCAAAATTAAATATATACAATTCATCGTAGGAATTAATTTAGGATTTTTCTCGCAAATGTAATTAAAAATATAGAACTTAGGCTCTGATACTACTGTTAGGTTTGCATAATCACGAGATATTACACAGTGAAGATTTAAAAATTTTAAAAGCATGCTTAACACAATTAAACACTTGCAGTCCCGGGTTTATAGCGATTAGTTGGACCGTTCTTAAGTTACTCACTTGATTAAAAAAGAAAGATTTGTAAATATACCTGAAGGTTAGCACTTCGGTTGATGATGGTGTTTTAAATAATTCAAATCATGGCCCCGAATTTAAAACCTTGATTCGCTTGAGGAATCCATACAGCTTTCGTCTTGCTAGTAGATTTTAATCTTTTGTTTCTAATATGGAATTTGGGAGTGTAACTTTGATTATTAAATCAACCAATGATTAGAACAATTATGCTGATATCAAAAGGTGGAACCTTTTGATGGAATAAGACTTAAGAAAAAATATGAAGAGATGGGATATACTTTTCTAGAGCAAGGGGACTGAAAATTTGAGCTTCTCAAAGCATCAATTCTTTATCAAGAATCTAGCCCTTCTTGTGATGTGTATAAATACACATTTGTTTTATCCTAATCTCAATAGGTCTCAAATCCCCTTCTTAATTTATCTCAATCTTGTTCCCATCTTGATAGAAGTCTTTGATTTGATTCCTTGTAAGACATAAAATCTTAATTTATGTCTATCAAAGACAAGGAGTCTTCAGTTATCCAATTACAGATGTCGTCTAAGTAGGTTTATCTTATGAGCCTATTAACTTGAGGCTTGTACTTTAATTGATCATCAAGCCCAATTTAATTAATTGATTCAATAAACTATTGAATTAGATCCATATGACCACTCATTACATTATGCCCAATTTAAATAATTCCATTATTTAATTTGTTTAAATTAATTTTACTCTTTAATTTAACTTGGAGTCCATTAATTAATTGATCCAATCAATTAGCTAATTTACTTTTAAAGAGCTCCTCAACTTTATTAGGTCCAATTAAATAATTATATTACTTAATTTGGATAAATTAATTTAAATCCTTAAATTAATTCTTACTCAAGTTAATCTCCATTAGTTAACTCAATCCAACTCATTGGATTATATTCTAGATAGAGGTTGACTATCAATATTAATTCACTTGTGGATTCTCTTATCAGAATATGGCCTAACCTAGCTGTCATAGATATGTGGAACTATGATTATCTAATTTATGTTTATTTTGTTGAATAACTCGTATGGAATTTGCAGTTGTATTAATCATTTATCACTATACCAACATCAAGAATCATGGAATATTTCCATCCTTTAATTTTTCAACCAAACTTTCTCTATCCAACATAGATTCCACTTTTATTGTCGTTTAGTACTAAAGGCAAATAATCAAAACTACCCTAATTCCATCTAGAGTTAAGTGGATTGCTTCTTTAGTTAATGATGCAATATTTGCTTTACTCCCAAGCTGAAGGATTGTCCTCTTAGTCCCATTTTTCTTGTCATTCTTTGCAACTCTTTGCAAAGATGGGATCATATCCTATATCCTATACCCAAGAAAAATCATCAACGCTGATGGTATTCCTCTTATCATTTCTTGCAACTCGTTGCAGAGATGGGATCAACATCCAATAACTAATTCCTAAGAAGAATTATGAATGTCATTGATTTCAATAGAATATAAGTTTGAACTATAACTCTTTCTAATTCAAAACTCTATTTTGAATGTTTTTCTAAATCATTGAGCAAGTCAATCCTTGCATCCCTCTTTCAATGCCCCATTATCCTATAATAATGGCATGAAATAATCTTATCTAGATTAATCCTCTAGCTTTACCAGCTAGAATCTCCTATAACTCTTTATAGGATGTCATTCTTTAACAATTTTAAAAAGTTCTCTACAAAACTTTGTAAAATGTGTAATGGGAGATGCTCCTACAACTTTTGTGGGAGTTATTTCTACAACTATTATAGAAACTTTCCTTTTACACATTTCTTAACCTCCAAATTCAAGAACCATTCTCAAATTTCAAGAGCAATTCGGATTGATTTGGAGTTTAGCAACGTTTATTGGTGTCAAAAAATTTTTTAGTGGAATTATAAGCTATAACAATCATCTTAAACAAGGAGCATTCTTTTAAAATTATATCTCCCACTATTTTATTCGAATTCCATCATACCTAATGAAAATTCAGGAAATCATATTTTCTATTGGGCTTGAGGTCCAATTGATATGTCAAATGCCCCAAATTTATAAGCCCATAAAACATATCAAGAGGTAGTCAACTATTTGACAAATATATCTCTATACAAATCCTCAAGACCTCACTTCTTCCCATATGCCCCAAATTTATGAGCCCATATGGTACTTGGTGTCAAGCAAGACACATCAAACCTCCATGTAGATAGAGCGTCTAAATGTTCCATAACTCATGGCCAATGTATAAATGAGTCCATCCCATGGGCATCGCCATTATTAGTAGAGATCACAACTTTCCACAAAAAATCATCCCATGATTCATGGTCGATGATTAAGTGTGGTAGCACCGTCATGTGTACTACTTTTGATGGTAGGCATGTATCTCCGGGTCCAATATAACTTTATCCATATTTGTTTGAAAACAAATTTATTTGAAAAAATCTTAACTTCGTTTAAAAAATTCAAGTGAGGTTCATCTTGCCAATACCTCATCATGTTCAATTTGGTTTGTTCATTTAATGCGTGTATTTTTCAAATGAGCGCAAACATGTCATATGAAAGCATTAAACAAATCCTACGCATGCATCTATTACATACATAAACTTGGGATGATTATAAGCCAACTTATGCTATCCATTGAGCCAAAAATGGGTCTGTTTGCATCCCATGCATACATGGGCCTTGAATCTCGAGTCTCTTTCATGGTTCCCTTATTTGTTCATAAATAACAAATAAAAACACCCACCCCTAATTTCTACTCTCTTTATAGAAAAGTAAATGCATTATAAGAGTTAATACGAGGATCACATACCATATATTAAAACCTAAAGCATAAATTCCAACCATATTGGTCAAAAGACCCAATGATCATCCCATACATGCTTAAAAATACTTCACTTGAATTTTAAAGCATATAAATTTACTAGTCTTTACTTTGCATATATGAAGACTTGAGCACAATTTTACAATTTTCAAGAAAAATAATTTTTTAAAATTTTTTAAAAATTAATACTAAATATTAAGTATCCCAAAAATTGAAAATTTTACAAAAATGTACATCAACACATTGCCCAACACAACGTCATACCATTGGGTGCCAGGCACATGAGGCCAGCAAGCGAGGTTGTTGGGCAGCCTCGCACACTCCCACGCACAGGATGTTGCCTATGTGCGTGGGCATTGCTACCCCATGCATGCAACACTTGGCGCGCCATGTGCACATCGGGTAACCTTCACCCGATGTATGCGCACAGTACCCTACACCCACCATATGTGTGTAACCTTTTTCACATTTCCAGCCGCCTACTTTTGTGTAATTGGGTAGGTGCTTTGCTTATGAAAACATGCACGAGAGGTAGCCTATGTGCATGTTCAGCTGGTAGTGCTCCTGTCCTTGGTAAACGACAGTGGCGGTGGTTAGACAATGGTGGCGGTGCACTCATCGTGTTGCAATTTTAACATTTGAACTATCAATTTTGCTAAAATTTAACATGCTCAATATCATATACATAACTAGAATCCGTATTTGTCAAATAAACATAAAAAAAATCTAAAAATAACATATCAAAAACCTAAAAGCATGGCTCTAATATAACTGTTGAGTTCACTATAACTGTGGGGTGTGCGTAATGGAGTTTAAAAATTAATTTAAAATAAACACATGCAACAAAAATTATTGTATCACCTCGAGTTCCCAAGAACTCTAATGATTGTGAATTTTTGATAATTTTACGATAATAATGTAAATAAAGTTTTAAATTTTACCTTTTATGTGCTTCGATTGTTGTACGGTGTGTAGCAATCAATTGCCATGGATCACTTAACGAAATAGCTCGCAAGGGATCCAATTATCTCCTCTCTAAAGAAAGTCTATACATTTAGACAAGAACACAGAATTAAAATCCTGGTAGCTATTTTAATTTCTTTACTAATCTTGTTTGGAGTGCTTTTGTTAGTGTTAATTCTTAATCCAACTTGTGGAGTTAAGAATTCAATACATACATAATAAAAGAAGATACTTTGATTATGTTGGAAGAGGTTTTTAGGAGAGAAATGAGAGTAAAGTGGGAAAAATAAATTTTCTTTTATTTTTTCTATATAGTGGCCAAAGTTTGGGATGAATAATTCCCATAAATTTTCGGCTACTTCAAGTTATATGGGTGGCTGAAAATTATCCCATAATTTTCATCCTTTCCCCATATTTCCCATGTGTTGAAATTGGTTATTTGGTAGAGTCAAACTCTCCAAAAATAACCAACTTAATCGACTTCCATTCTTGAATGTACGTGGCCGATTTTGTGGACTTCTACAAGCCTCTCCTCTTGATTATCTTGGACTATTCCATTGCAATCAAGATAGATATTTTATATCTTTCCATATTTTTGAAAAATAAGTTAAAAATAAAAAAAATAATATTATCTTTTTATATTTCCACTTTGAATAATTAAAGGGGGGCTCGAATAATGGGGCACTTTGATTTTAGGCCTGGACTTTTACAAAGTCCAATAATTAATTCAATTAATTAAATTTACCCAAATTCAATTAATTGATACAATCAATTAATTTTTTGCTCCAATTGAGTTTTCTAATCTTATTAGGTCCAATTAAATAATTTAATTACTTAATAGAATAATTAATTCAACTCAATGAATTAATTTAAGTCCTAATTATTTAATCTCCATTAATTAATTAAATCCAACGACATGAATTAATTCCTAGATTAGAAATGCTCCATCCCAATTTGTGTGTGACCCTTTAGGCTCACAAATAAGCTAGCAGTGAGCTTACAACATTTGCAATTGTTCAGATTAATTAATCTAATTAATTAATGCACTTGGAATTAACTCTTTAATTTCAAGAACCTCACAGATCATGAGAAATAACTAGCAAGTGTATCATGGCTCCTAGTCTTAAGTGAAATAGTGAGCAAACCTGTTTTAATTATGAGTACTATACACGTAAGGTCTTTCTATCATTTAATCTTTCGATTGAGTCTAGGGTATAGATTATAAGTCGAAACTCTAAATAACTAACTATGATTCCAATTCAAGTTTTGATGACTCATGATAAATCAATATTCATCCCGCCTTAGCTAAGACCTTAGAGTTATGAACAATGAAAACATAAGATATTCATTTATTCTAGATAAGTGACAAATATTATGTTGGCATTCATTAACCTCCATGCACGCTAGTGCAACATCCAACATATCCCCTTTGTGATTATCTAGTAATCAAAAGATATATCAAAATAAAGCAGGGCGTATATAAGGCTACTATAGTGCCTCAAGTATGAGGACTAATTGTGTACTATCGTAATGTGGAGATTCTTATTTCAATAGACGATGTCTCTAACTAAAAATCTCTAGCGGACCTATTTAGTGCACTTCTTCTCTAACAAGCACCCGCAAACATGCACTAGCATCGCTACATTGATGCTTATAGAATAAGACATCCTCTTCAGTTGAGCATACATCCTACGCGTAGGTCTTAATAGGCTATTTGATGTTCCGTCTTAAAAAGCCCTTGACATAAAACTAGTTTAAGACCAGTGCTATAGAGACATGTTACATGATAACTATCATATATGTGACCATACCTGTAGCTAAATTTAGTTTGGGTACTTTATTTAATTTGTAGAAAATAAATGCAAAGCATAAGATTAAGAAGATGACTTTTTGATTAATATATTTTAAAAAAATATTGTTTACTATATACAAGAGTAAAAGATACTCAATCTAATTAGTACACCGAACACTACTCTAACATAGCTAAGTATGGTCTAGGGATATTTTTTAATATATTACGAATAAGCTATTTTTAAGAGAGTATAATAGCGACCCACTTATTGGCTCGCTAGGCACTACTGTAACAATCAAATTCCTAGAGGTGATACGATAAAAGTGTGAACAAGATTGTTCACACTAGGAGTCCTATTATGGAAGGAATTAGAAGAAAAAGCTTTCTATGCCCTCATTGGACACTTTTAGGGTAGTTGCTTCTTTCCCTTTTCGAGTGAAATTCTAGCAGACTTTCTACTCCAAGAACAAGTCTAAAACAACCCTCTTTTAAGAAGAAATTGATTTATTTATGCAAGATAAATAAAATCCTTTTCTCATTTAGAAATTTGCTCACAAGTTCACAATCATTCACCAAATCTAATTCTTCAGTTTAATACTTGATTCAATTATTGAATTGAGAATTAAATTAAACACCTAAACCATACTCATATGTTATGGTCTTAGTTCTAAATCTATATGTTCTAGGTTCAAATTATCGAATAGATTCCCACTCGCATTGTTTCAGCTATATGTAGCCATCCTAGGTGTGGATGCACTTAGAGGGATAAGGCTTGGAATCCCTAGAAGCAAATCGAATCAAACTGATTGGTTTGGAATTATTCTTGGCAACATGATCATGGTAAGATAATGAATTGAGTCTTTCATGCATCATCTTTAACCGAAAACAAATCAGGTAAAGTTTTTGAAAAACTTTCACACCAAGTATTAAAAAGCATAACTAATCTAATTACGACAGTTTCGAGATTCATTTTTATCATATATGATGTGTTTTCTATTTCATATGTAAAAAAATTTCACTTTTCATTGTGTTAACATTTCTTGGAATGTGCTAACATTGTTAGAGTAGTGCCACTTCAGTGAGCCAATTAGATTAGTAGTTATTATGCTCTTGTAATTAATAGTCTTGTTCTATTTTCATTAATATAAGGCATTCTTCATCATAAAGTCACTTTATTAAATTATAAAAAGTTCCTACACCATATATTCCTATGGAGCATAGTCGCGCATAGGATGGCAATTATGGAATATGCCTCTGTGGCTATGTAGTATCAATGAGGTGAGACATCAATGAGCCTAATAAGACTTGTGTATACGATGCAGGCCCGTAATGAGGACACCTCATTCCTTGGGCATCATTGTTGCGACACTAGTGTTTGTATGCGAGTGCTTGTTAGAGAACAAGTACACTAAACAACCTCGCTTGAAAATTCCTAATTAGAAATAATATTGTTGAATGAAAATTTTCTACTAGAGTAGTGCCAGATGAGCTAATTAGTATCGAGCTTTTATACACTTGCAACAATAATCTTATTCATGATGTTTATTACTGAATTTATCTTTAGTTATTTAGTCAGTTAGATGAAGTCCCTAGATTTACATAGCTAAGGGTATGGTCGCGTATATGATGATGATTATGGATCATGCCTCTATAACTTTAATCTTAAATACATTCCAAGTCTAGGTTTCATTGAGATGGGACATCGATATGTCCAATAGACTCGCACACATGATGCATGCTCAAAAGTTTGTCTCATTCCATAGGTATTGGCATATTGAAGCTAGTATATGTGTGTGGGTACTTGTTAGGGAATAAGTGTTAGAGCAGTGCTCGGTGAGCCAATTGATTTGATTGTCCTTATACTCTTGTGAATCAATCTTATTCATATAAGTATCATTAAATGGAAATATTCATCCTAAATTCATTATAAGAATTAGATGAAGTCCTTAGATAACATAATAGCTATGCGGCATGGTCGCACATATAATGATGATCATGAAATATACCTCAAGGTTGTGATCCTAAAATATTCTAAGTCAAGGATATGATGCAAGCTGTAACACCCACTACTCAACAACTATAAATAAATTATAATTTGATATAATAGAACCTGTGTGCATGTATGGAATTTTTTTTTGGTGTAACACTTTAAGAAAGGATAAATCACTTTTTACACGCACAACCCTATTTAAAATACTTTGTCACATATGTCCTGTATATAGCAGGATCAATATTTATATAAAAGCACATCACCCACAATAACCATAATATTTACATACTTTTTTTTACAATAAAGTTTTAAAAGTGAAATATAATATCAGTCTCAAAATATAATACAACAAACTCAAAATATAACAAGCCAACAAAATAGTCCAACAGGTCGTCATCATGTACACACTCCCTCAGACACCTGTAGTAGCTCCAACAGCTGCCCAACTAGTAAAAGATGCTTCAAGCATTATCGTGCTCACCTACAATGCATAAACTATATGATCTAACACTCAGCAAGTAAAGATTATGCATGTCAAAGAATAATTCATAATATCAAGTCATGCATCTCAAAATGCTCTGCCACAATACAATTCCGTGCATCAAAATATGTCTCTCAAAATCATTTCTTTCTTGGGCCCCTGACCAATGCTACTATCTCATGCACCGAAAAAGAGTTCTGCACACCACCATAATCCAATGGCCAATAATGATATAAGCATGCAAATCCATGCGTACTCACACGCATGCAAATCTATGCATGCGAACTTACAAATCCATATATACCACCATGTAAATCCATGCATGCTTTGGTGCACTAGTAGTGGTCAGCAAAATATTTTCCTTACTTGAAATCATGCCGTGCAATGCAAGATTTATCACAATGCTCGTATATGATGCATGCATGTACCAATGCCCATGTATGTATGCTCAATAGACATGAATAAAAATAATGCGTGCCCTCTGCTATACACATATGATCTATGATATTATATATAAATCACACATTTACTATGTCTATGCATTGTAGTTGCAAATGAATTTTTACTCACCTTTCACTTGGTTGGTGGTTTAGTCTAGATTTGTTTAGTATTCCTCTCCAACCTTAGATATAAAATAGCCTGTAATATTACCCAACATCAAACACCATTCCCAATTTGGCAAGTTGAAAGTACAAAATCTTATACTAAGACCTTAAACACCAAGCTATTTAGGTAACAATCAAGCTTTCACAAACTAGAACCCAATATAGTCCCTCAAATACCTTAATTCTCATCTTAAATATATGTAAACATTATGTCATTGAAGTATTATCACTCTAATAGCATGTACCTAATTGTTAGAACTCAATAGCAATATGTTTAGGCTGAAACATACTAAGTTATCAAATGAGACAGATTTTCACCTTCTAATTTTCTTCTTGCCTCATTAGGTTTCATAGACATTTTGACATCCTTAGGAATATTTATTCACTCTAAAAAATTTACCACACTTGGATAAAATGTAGAAAAATATAACCGTGCCATAAATTTTCCAAAACACACCCCTTCACAGCAAACCAGAATAAATATTCTTACTTTGGCAGTTTTGAGTGTTTTTTCAATATCATGCCCTATTTAAATTTTTAACCGATAACCATTTATTCCAATACTCTTAAGTCATATATAAACATGTATATGATGATAATTATTGGTTTTATTCAACATACCATACACTTTTGAAGCCTAAAACACAAGAATACAGCAAGGTGATAGTTTGTAGCACAAGTGTTTTCTATCAAGTATTTATAACCAAAACCCTTTCTTTGTGCACCAACACCTATCTAATAATATAATAACACATTTATAAATAATATTAAAAGCTTAATAAGCCAATAAACCTCAAAATAAATCTAAAAGTCATGCCAAACCCGTAGATTAAGCTCACCTTACACAATTTTCTACTTGAACTTGTTTATTCTCCTTCCCTTTGCTTGTTTTGCCTCCTTTTTTGGTTGGAATCACTTAGGACCTATTTAGAGAGCTATTTATATGTATTTAGAAGATGAAATGGTGCATAACAAGGTTCAAGTCATGGTTGTTAGCTTAAGAGTGAAGAATAGGTTGAGGTGCTAGCTTGATAAGTCTAAGCATGAGTGGCATAAGCTTTAGATGGCATGTAATGGTATAATCTGATTTTATCCCTTATCTTGCAGCCCTAATCTTGTGTGACTCACATATTCTTATTTGGTTTCAACCTATCTTAGTCACCATTCATTCTCGTAGCTAATTCTTATATTCGTTCATTAGGTTTTTCACCCAAAAAATTATCGATTCTTGCCCGATTGATAAATTTGTGCACCGATAGTATTACAAACCTATGAACCTACTTACATTTAAATTATAGTATTATATATCTATTTGTCCCAAGTGTATGATTTAAATATACATATAATATTAAAATTCATGATCGAACCAACTCACTTTTTATAAAATTTTCAATAACACCTTTCACACTCCTAAGGTTACCACGTGTAACCTAACACTATTTACTACATTGATACCTAAATTTCTTCTTATCCAAATATAAAATCAACCACTTAGGTTAGGAAATTCAATAATTAATATCGTGCGAGAGCTTCAAAATTAAGTTTAATATTCAAGAATGTCGTATAAAAGAAATGAAATATGCAATGTCAATATAAATGCAAGTAGCATTTAAAATTAGCACATAATACATGAATCATATTTGGCCAGGTGAGTAGTGAGAGGTTCGGGTATCACACAAGCTTGAAAAAAAGACACCTCGTTCCATGGGCATTGGTATGGAGACACTAATGCATGTTTGAGGGTGTTGCTGGGGAACAAATACACTGAACTACCGAACAAATACACTGAACTACCCTGTCTGAAAATTTCTAATTGGAAATGTTCTATTGCCAAATGAGAATTTTCTCATTACGATAATGCAAGAATTAGTTCTTGGACTTGAGCCATCATGGTAAACTTGTACATGACATGTTGCACTTTGATGTATTTTTCGATTGCATGACAATACCATGGGGTTTACATTGGGTGTAACATCTTCATAAATAGAGGTTAATGAGTGGCCAACAAAGAATTCGTCACCTATCCAGATGAATAGGTGAACCTCTTATGTGTTCCACTATACTTGACTCTAAATTCCTTAGCCAAAGGATGGAAATCAGACGAGGGGTTTTTTAATTGTTCATCATCGAGTCAAGTTACTAGAATAGATACGTAGTTATTAAGGTATTGGATTTTGACTAATAATCCATGTCCAGGCTCAATCGGGAGATTAGATAAAGGAATGACCATACTTGCATGATATTTTTAATTGGAATAGCTTCGCACTTCACCTAAGACTAGGAGTCATGATGCACTGCAAGGTGCTTTCCATAACTTATGGGTTCTTTGAATTAATGGATTAATTTCAAGAGGATTAATTAATTAAAATAATTAATTATTCAATTAAGTTATAAGATTTGTGAGCCTATGACTAGCTTAGAGTGAACATATGAGGTCACACACTAAGTTGGAAAGAGTATACTTCTAGCTAGAATATATCCAATTAATTAATAGAGATCAATTAATTTGGGGCTCACGTGATTTAAAGAGTTAAATTAATTTCTCTAACTAGCTAATATGATTATTTAGTTGGACTTAATAAGATTAGGAAGCCCATGTGGAACTAATTAATTAATTGATATGATTAATTAATTAAGTAGGGTATAAAAAAATATATGGAGTTAAATTAATTTATCCAATTAAATGATGTGATTATTTAATTGGACCTAATAAGTTTAAAAGCCCTAGATATAATCAAGTTAGTTAATTGATATAATTAATTAACTAAATTTGGCATATTTAATTATAAGATTCCTTAGTAAGTTCTATTATGATTAGAAAGCCCAAGTGGAACCAATTAGTTAATTGATTGGATTAATTAATTAACTTGCCTTATGTAATTGATGGGGATCAATTAATTAAATTTGATTAAATTATTTAAAGTCTAGGACCAAGCTAATGGGCTTGTAGGAGGCCTAGTAGGAATTTTAATTACAAGAATTAAACTTGTCTTAGAGTTTGATGGAAAGAAAGAAAAAAAAAGGAGCAAGTGGAAATCAAGTGGGACTAGGAATGGAGGAGTCCTATATAAAGACTCCCCCAATGGCCGATTTTTAAAGCATTCTTGGAAATAAAAATCAACTGGAAACAAGATAAGAAAATGCACAACTGAGTAATCATGAAAGAGTTCCAGGATTCGTTTTTATTACAAGTGATGTAATTATATTTTATGTTTTCAAAAAAATTTAAATTTTATTGCGTATACATTTTTCGAGACTGCATGAACCCAACAGTAGTATTAGAGTCAAGGTTCGTGCATTTCTGACCTTTCATTTGTGCTTATTTAATTTATGTGAAAAATTGAATATTTATATGTGTAATTTATTTTGAATCAATACATTTCTTTATTTGGGATTATGTGTTGAAACAAGTAAATAAAATGCAAAAAAAAAAAAACTATCAAAAATCCATGTGCATAATGCCTAGCAGGCATTAGCACTACAGTACCAGTGAGGCTGTGGAGTTGGTGACGTGATGCCAGTTTGAACTGCTACGGCCGTAGTCTTTGAGTACCCAATGTGCTCGAATGGCTCTTTTGTTCCTCTATCCCATAATTATTATGCAATTATTTATTTTAATTATTAAAATGTGAAACAAGATCAAAACAAAATGAATTACCACAAGAGTTGATTTCTTGATTCAATAATATGATTCTTAAGTTCAAGATTTCAAGTTTTGCTTTAAGAATTTGATTCTTGAATTCAAAACTTCAAGATTTGTGAAATCTTGAGATTATTGAATTGATGGTAATGACAAAATCATGGACGTTGATTTCTGATCAAGAAAATTAGTCTCTTGATTAAGTTTTTCTAAGATTTCTTGATAAAATAAAAAAATCAAGAATTCTTGATGTGATCAAGAAAAGAGAAAAAAAGGTCTAAACTTATGCCTATTTTGTTTTGGCAAACAAATGTTGCACTAAAATTAGTTTTTCAAAATTAAAACTAATAGTTAATTTTACCATTTTTTCAAAACCAAGGATTTTAATCCCAAATTTGAAAGAAATTACATATAACATGACCAGTACATTTACATGCTTTTATTGTCATGTGATGATTTATGTTAAGCCTGTTAGTTGGATGATCATGGAGCCTAGCTAATGTGATTGGTTTAATTTTATGCAACTAGTTATTTTTTGGTTTTATTTAAAATGAGGCATGTGAGTCTCCACTTTCTCTAGTTTTTATTCTGTATGTATTTCTATCTCACTCCTATGTACCTCTCCTTAGAATTGTTCTTAGGTTTCTTATAACTTTAGCAAATGGAGACTCAGATAAAGAATGATCCTTAGGCTTGAAAATAAGGCAACCATTGCTCTATTGGCTATAGGAACGATCCACATAGCTCTAGACTGAGTTATGATAATATATTTATTTATCTTTGTTACATTGACAAATGAACTATACATCCCAAATTCCATACTGCATAATCAACAAAGTAACTTTAGAATTAGATAATAAAAAAGGGTCATAATTGTGGTAGTCTAGATTATGTCATATCTCTAAAGAAAGAGTTCAAAAGGAGACACATATGCTTGATCTTTTGGACTTATATGAGGTACCGACTTGTAAATTTTGCCTCAAGGGTAAGATGACCACATCTTTAGATTTTATCCAAAGGGACGTATGTAATACACTAAGTGTTAGTGCACAGTCGAACTATTCTTATTTCATTACTCTAAAATCCTTTAAATAGTTTAAATAATTTTAACATGAAGTAGAGAATTAAGTCAGACAAAATATTAAATCCTCGATATGATCGAGGATGAGAATACTAAGCTGGTAAGTTCTTTGATTATCTAACGGGTAATTGGATCTCTCTTTAAGTGAATCCATGTTGAGTGTCACCTATTTTCTCCTTCATTCTTAGAATTCACCCTAGAATCGTTGGCATTCTTATCAAGTAAGAATATTATTTAAGTCGGTGTCCAAAAGCATCGTATGAGATATGATGTGGCAAAGGGGGTAAACATACTTAAGGGTATGAAAGGGCTTGCTTCCTTAATGCAGTTAGTGGGAGATAAGTTGGATGTGAAATTCAGCTTATGCAAATTTATAGGGTATGGAATAGAATCCATTGGATAATATTGTTGGGTTCGTGTGATCCCAAGGTATGCATAATGAAAAAATAATTTTTTTTTTAAAATAACATGCCATAACAGTTACAGTAGTACCCCAGATTGATGCGATTTTTAACGATCTCCTAATTTCCAACGGTGTGGTAGTGAAAAATTAAAATAATTTTATTTTATACATTTTAATACACTCTAGTTATCATAAGGATTGAAGCAATCGATTGCTAGCACCTTTCTGAATTCTAGTTCATAGGGATCCATACATCACCCTCTAAAGTAGTCCACACTTTGAGTAGGAACACGAAATCAGAATTCCACTAGCAATTTTGGTTTATTTACTAACCTAGTTTGTGGAGTGAATATAGTGAATATTAATTCTTACTATCAACTTGTGATAAAAGAATTAATACTTAAACAAAAAGATGGAATTTTGGTAGAACAAAGGACGAAAGAAGAAAATAATTTCTCCTTAATTTTTCTAGTATGGCTGAAAATTATAGGGCTACCATTAACATTAAATTTTCGGCCCCTATGGTTTAAAAAGGGAACTCAAATATTCTAAGAATCCCACTATTGATATTTTTGGTCTTCTTTTATTTGGTTGGAAGATTTTTTTGTTGACCTAAGATTCATCAACTCTATTCCTTCATATCTTCCAAAGATATTTAGAGTCTCCTAAAAATTTCAAACTCTTGATTTCTACCCTTTTTAAACAACCCACATGGGCCTTTCCTAATGGGCCTCATTGAATTTGACTTGAATTTAAAAAAATCCTACAATTAATCTAATTATTTGTTTTAGCCCAAACTCAATTAGTTACTGTCATCTAGCCCACCTAATCAAATTAGGCCCAATTAAATAATTCAATTATTGAATTGAGTAAATTAATTTAATAATTAAATTAATTTATGGTCTACATAATTAATTTGATCCAATAAAATAATTATTTCACTCCAATTACGCTTTATAATCTTATTATGTTCAATTAAATAATTCAATTATTTAATTGAATAATTAATTCAACTTATTAATATTTTTTTAAGCCCCAATTAATTAATCTCCATTAATTAATTGAATCCAACTCCTTGGATCAATTCCTAAATTAGAAATGTTCCATCTCAAATTGTGTGTGACCTTTTAGATTCACAACTAAACTAGCAGTGGGCTTGCAACATTTGCAACTTATGAATAATAATTATTTTGATTAATTAATCCCCTTGAAATTAACTCCTTAATTTTAAAAACCTCACAAGTCATGGAAAACACCTAGCAAGTGTATTATGACTACCTAGACTTATGTGAAATAGCGAGTGAACATATTTCAATTATGAATATCACACACGTAAGGTCCTTCTGTCAACTAATCTCCGATTAAGTCTAGGAGATAGATTAGCAATCGAAACCTAATTGCTCAATAACTATGATTCTATTTCAAGTTTCAATGACTCGTGACGAATTGTTATAAAAACCCCATCCAACATTCATCCTGTCTTGGCCAAGGCCTTATGAGTCATAAGCTATGAAAACATAGGAGATTCATTTATTCTACTAGACAAGTGTAACACCCCCATTACTACACAACTAGATATATATTATAATTTAATATGATAGAACCTGTGTGCATGCATGGAATTTTTTTTTTTTTTGTGTAACACTTTAAGAAAAGATATATCACTTCTTACATGCACAACCCTGTTTAAAATACTTTCTAACACATGTCATGTATTTATATAAAAGTACAACACTCACAAAGATCCAATATTTACATACTTATTTACAGTAAAGTTTTAAAAGCGAGATATAGTACCAGTCTAAAAATATAATACAACAGACTCAAAATATAACAAACCAACAAAATAGCCCAACAGGTCGTTATCCATGTATACACTCTCTCAGACACCTGCAGGAGCTCCAACCACCGCCCAGCCAATAAAAGATGCTTCAGGTATCATCGTACTTGCCTACAATGCATAAACTATATGAGCTAATGCTCAGCAAGTAAAGATTATGCATGTCAAAAAATAATCCACAATATCAAGTCATGCAACTCAAAATGCTATGCTCACAATGCAATTTTATGCATCAAAATATTTCTCTCAAAATCATTTCTTTCTTGGCCCCTGACCAACGCTACTATCCCATGCACCGAAAAATAGCTCTGTACACCGCCATAATCCAATGGCCAATAATTATATAAGCATGCAAATCCATGCATACTCATACGCATGCAAATCCATGCACACGAACCTACAAATCCATGCATAAAACCATGCAAATTCATGCATGCTTCGGTGCACTAATAGTGATCAGCAAAATATTTTCCTTTCTCTGAATCATGTCGTGCAATGCAAGATTTATCACAATACTCGTATATGATGCATGCACGTACTAATGACAATGCCCATGTATATATGCTCAATGGAGAGCCCTCTACTATGCACATATGATTTATGATATTACATATAATTCACACATCTACTATGTCTATGCATTGTAGTTGCAAATGAATCTTTACTTACCTTTCACTTAGTTGGTGGCTTAGTCTAAATCTGTTTAGTATTCCTCTCCAATCTTAGATGTAAAATAGCCTGTAATATTACCCAATATCAAGCACTATTCCCAATTTGGTAAGTTGAAAGCACAAAATCTCATACTAGACCTTAAACACCAAACTATAAGCTAACAATCAAGCTTTCACAAACCTCAAGCACTTCTGGATCATCTTTACGGCCTTCTAGTATTCCTCACCTAGATTAGACTATTATCTGCTCATGACACTTAGAGTATATATGATATCAAGCCTCATACATAACATACCATACATTATGCTTCCAATGACAGATGCACAATGTATATGGGTCATCCTTTCCCTCTGCCCAGGAATCTTAAGAGACATTACCCTTGAGAGAAAAATGCCATGACTTATTGGCAAGTCCTCGTTTGGATTTCTTCATGCTAAACTTTTTTAGCACTTTGTTTATGTATGTAGATTAGGATAGTCTAATCATCCTTCTAGACCTATCTCTATAGATCTTTATTCTATGAATAAAGGATGCTTATCCTAAATCCTTCATGGAGAACCATTTAGATAACCAAGTCTTAGTTGACTACAACATCCCTATATTATTCCTAATAAGTAGGATGCCATCAACATACAACACAATAAATGTCATTGTGCTCCCACTAACCTTCTCATAGACATAAGGTTCATTCAGGTTCTTGTGGAAATCAAATGATTTGATTACCTCGTCAATTGAATGTTCCATCTTTGGAAAGCCTATTTGAGCCCATACATAGATCTATGGAGTTTACAAAACTTTTGCTCACTCCCTCTGGATATGAAGCTTTCTGGCTGCCTTATATAAACCTCTTCCTTAATATTTCAATTAAGGAAATCGATCTTCACATCCATAACCATATCTCATAGCCATAATATGCTGATATGGCTAGCAGTATCTGGATGGATTTAAGCATCTCTACTGGTGAAAAAGTTTCCTCATAATCAATTCCTTACTTCTGAGTATAACCTTTTGCAACCAATCATGCTTTGTAGGTCACTACCTTTCCATTACACCAAGCTTCTGCTTGTAGACCCATTTTCTGTAGTGGGTCTACCAAGGTCCACACCTTATTAAAGTATATGGAGTTCATCTTGGATTGCATAATGTCTTACCAACTTATATGTAGAGATGATCTTTAGTACTTATGAAATAGTAAGGATCTCTTCTTGGAGTATGATTATGGAAAACTGAAACTAAGATCATTTTTCTAGTTTTAAGTCCATTGTGGATGACTTGAAGTCTGTGTCAAGATTCATGTTCATCCTAAATGGTGGGATGGTTAGCTGGAAAGAATTCCAAGCATGCAACAACTGTAGATTCCACCGCTGTAGTTGAATAAATCATGACATATGATTTCGCAAAAAGAGACTATTTGGATGGGGACATTTATTCAAGTGTTGGATATAGTCCTGACCACTGTAGATCGAGTATCAGAGTATTGCAATAACAACGAGGTTGTTGCACAAGCAAGGAAACTAAGTTCTCATCAAAGGATCCAAGCATAAATAAATTAGTAATACCATGATTTTGAATAACATTAGTAGAGGCAATATTGGCATGAAAAGATTTACCACAATAAAAAATATAGCAGACCCAGTGATTTAACCTTCAGAAAAGTATTTAAAAGATATCTTGGGAAAGATGGGCATTAATACTACAACTATTATCTCTGGGGGGGAGTGGGAGATTATTAGGGTAGTGCCTGATAAGGTAATTGATTTGGTTATCCATATACTCTTATATAAACAATCTTATTCATATTAATATCATTAAATGGCAATCTTCATATTAAATTCATAATAGCAATTAGATGAATTCCTTATATCACATATAACTAAAGGGTGTGGTTGCGCATACAATGGCAATAGTAGAATATGGCTCCAATCTTAGGTCTTAAAATATTTCAAGTCAAGAATCATTGAGATGGGATATCAATAATCCCACTGAGAGTTGCGCATACGATGTATGCTCATAAGAAGAATGTCTTATTCGATGGGCATCGGTATGAGATACTAGTGCATGTATGCGGGTGCTTGTTGGAGAATAAGTACACTGAACTAGCTCGCCTGAAAATTCCTAATTAGAAATATTTAATTATCAAATAGGAATTTCCTCATTATGATAGTGCAATAGTTAGTCCTTGGACTTGAGGCATCTTGGTAATCTTGTGCATGACATGTTGCACTTTGATGTATTTTTTGATAGCTTAACAATCACAAGGGGTTTACATAGGGTATAACATCTTTATGTATGGAGGTTAATGAGTGGCCAACAAAGGGTCTGTTACCTATCTAATTGAATAGGTGAATCTATTATGTATTCCACTATACTTGACTCTAAAATCCTTGGCCATGGTTCAATGAAAATTAAACGAGGATTTTTCAATTGTTCACCATCGAGTCAAGCTACTAGGATTTTTCTTTTTGTAGTCAGCCTATGCCTAGGTGGGGGGATAGGCATGGACCTTACCTAGTTATTACTCACAAAGAATTGTAAAGAATTTTTGAAATATAGAAAATAAATAAGGGGTACAACCCACTTAGAAAAATTATTTAAATCAAAAAGTAGGAAATTATAGTCTATCTAATCTAAGAAATCCTAAGATATATTTAGGCATGTTCGGTGCATTCCAAATGCAAGAAGACTGATGCATACAAGCATGATTCGCAAGAAAATCTGCAAGATGATTGCCCTCTCTATAGACATAAGTGATCTTAAGTGACATATTGTTATGGAAAAAATAAATCTTACAAGTAGAGGCTAGAAGCTCCAATGACCACAATCAGCTTAGTAAGTAGAGAAACTAGGTATAAAGCATCAATCTCAATCCAAACAAAATAATAACCATGTTTGAAACATAAATCTAGACCTTCAATAACTTAAATACATTCAACCATACCATTCATGGATGTACCAATAAATTTATCAAAAGCCGTAACCGACATCCCCACACTATCTCTGATAATACCGCTAGATCCCACAATCCCTGGATTTCCTTTGCAAGCCCCTCAGTATTTAGTTTATGTAATCCAAACAGCAGAATCAACCATCTTATTAATTTCGGATGAGTAGATTTCGTTTAAAAATCACACAATCCCCATAGATAGGCAATATTTGATTCACCTTTCCAAAATCAGCCCCCAATAGAGCTATCTTTTGGCAAAGAAATAAATGTTGTTGAATCCGTATAATAATACTGTGATCCAAAACTTAGATCCATGATATTTAGAGTCATTACGAGTTAAACAAAGTCATTTCCAAATTGAAGAATTATTCACTATGCATTTAGCTATAGAGGGATGTTCATCACGATAATATTTGCTTCTTATAAAAGATGCCCAAAGTGAATTACTAATTCTAAAATGCCACCAAAGCTTATAAGAGAAAGCATCACAAACATCCTTTAAATGTCTTATGTCCAAACCAGCATCATCAATAGGGAAGCAATAATTTTCCCAAAAGCACCAGTGTATTAGTGATTGACCTTCACTGGAGCCCCAAAAAAATCTATAAATTAATCTATCAATCGAGAGCAAAATAGATTTTAGAGCGGAGAGTACCTAAAGGATGTGAATTGGCATTGAATTTATTGATACATTTTTTATTTGCATCCATATTTGTGATTAGTTAGAGTCCTATTTAGATAAGGATGATGATTATCAAGAAACCTCTCCTGATTGGACTCAAAGAGTGATAGGGATAGAGAGAATCTTTTTATTATCTCTCCCTACCACTATAAGATATCACAATGATACATAATTTAACTAATAGAAAAATATTCTCTCTCCTCTATATTCTTTCTACGTTTTTTCTTGGAATATCACCAAAAACTTATAAATCTCCACAGGTTTAAGGTGTGTAGTTAGAAATTTAGTGAATGCTCTAATAGTATTTACTGGAGTGAGAAAGACTGTGGTGATATTATTAGGAGGCATGTAGGCGAGTTGTTCATCTATGAATCAAATAAATTTTCGCTGCTGAGATAATATTGATTCAATTATTATTTATATGTGATTATAAATTATTTATAGTGGTATCAGAGCTATTAGGGCTCGATCTCACCTTCGTGATTTAAATTCAATCATAAAAATAGACTTTGAAGAGAATATATTGTATTTGTATGTACAAATGCATGTTTAAATTTAATTGATACATAATATTGATGTCATGTTGTAGAGCATGAAAAGAAAAAAAAACTATTAAATCGATATATTATGTATCAAAAATGAATTAGTATTAAGAAATATATTTTTTTTGCTGAAAATTAGTGTCCGCCGAAAAAACACGCCGGAGAACAGCTGCCCACGAGGCGTTGAATTTTTCCTTTATTAAAAAAAAGGAAAAAGGAAAAATTTGCTGCTGCTGCGCCACATAATATATTTTTTTTGCTGAAAATTAGTGTCCGCCAAAAAAACACGCCGGAGAACAGCTGCCCACGAGGCGTTGAATTTTTCCTTTATTAAAAAAAAGGGAAAAGGAAAAATTTGGCGCAGCAGCAGCAACCTTTTGGCGCACAGCAGCAAGAAACAAAGCCAGCAAATGGCTGGCACACGCCTGCACAAGCTGGCAAAGCCAGCTGCCACCGGGCTCCTGCCAGCTTAGGGGCCTAGTGGCGTGCAGGCCAGGGGCCCGTGTAAAAAAAATTAAAATTTTGCCAAATGGACAGAATTTAATTTTTTATTTTTTCTGGCCTATTTGAACATATAGAATTTATTTTTTAAATTCTAGAATTATTTTTTAGGCTTAAATTTGTTTTAATTACATTTTTTGTGATTATGCTATTTTATCCAATGCGATTATTTATCAATATGCATAAAATGGGAGTTGACATTTATGGGAGTTGACATTCTAGGTGCTCATGTATGTTATGTTTTTATAGTTATTTTATTTGAGAGATAATTAATGGAAATGGTGATAATACGGTATTCCAATTTTAGATTTATGTAGTAGGTCTTGAAAAATATTTTTTTTTTTTGGCATGTATTTATGAGGCTATTGTTTTTTTAGGCCATGTGTATATATTTTTTTGGGATATGTTTCATTAATTACCACCATAAGCCAATAATTATCTCGACATGACGCACCAAATGTCAACTCAATATTATTATTCGTATTTAATGTATGTATTTTTTTATGGACATTTTTAATTTTATTCATGGATCAGTAATTTTTTATTGTGATCTTTAATTCGATGAGAGATGATTACTAGCCTTGGTGGCAAAATTTTCAATCTAACTGAATTAAAGAAAATGATAAATATTTACTTGGATTCGGATAAAATTTTAGACCGGTACCTAACTTATTGCGCATATTATACAGTAATGGATGCCCAAGTAGCTTTTTCTAATCTCTATGGTACTGAAAAACTTGATGGCCAGAACTATGCAATGTGGCATAGAAAAATTCAATTTTTGTTGCATAAAGAAAATATCATTGATCACCTCACCACTACTATGCCTATGCCAACTGAGCCAAAAAATGGACCAACTACCCAATATCATCGCGATATGGACGCGTACAATAAGTGGGTAGATCAAGATAAGAGTGCGCACTTATAATGTTGAGCTGCATGCACGATAATCTGATCCGTGAGTTTGAACAATATCCTACAGCTAGAGAGTTGTGGGATGTGTTGAAGGTTACGTACGGTAGCACTTCAACTACAAGACTGAGGGCACTAACCCTTAGGTTCAACCAGTACGTACTTGATCCGAAACACTCGATGACCCAACATCTTGATATGATGAAGGATATGATTCGAGAGCTTCAAAATGCTGAAAGTGAGCTCATTGATGAACAACAAGTTTTGGTTATCCTAAGGTCGCTACCTGAGCAGACTTGGAACATGTTAAGCTTGTGCTTACGCATAATGAGCAAATCCAGACATTCGACAGTGTCGCCAGTTATTTCACGCTTGAGGCTGACCGTCGAGAGTCAGAGTGAGCACAAGCAGCAGCTCTTGTCGCACATGCTAGACAGCATAAGTCCAATAAAGGCAAACACTGGAACAAGCAGAAGGATGCTGGACAAAGCAGTGGTCAAAGCCAAAACTTGCCCCCACAAGGTGACAAGTCTATGAAGCATCGTCGAGGCAAGAGGGGTGGAAAGAAGAAAGATAAGTGTTTTAACTACGGAAAGTTGGGTTACTTCGCTCATGATTGTACTGAGTCGAAGAAGGTAAGACCCACTCCTAGCTCTCTTAGTTCATTCGTATGCTCATATGTTTCTGTTGCTAATTCTCTCCTTGGTTGGATTGTAGACACAGGGGCAACAAAACACGTGACAAATGATCGAGCAGGATTTGTAGATTATCATCGAGTGTCAGCATGCAGCCATTACATTTCTATGGGGAATGGCGCACAAGAGGAGGTTCTTAGAGTTGGGTCATACCAAGTCAAGCTCGGCACTGGGCGAGAGCCACTCTTTAGTGATGTGCAATATGCACCTAGCATTCAATGTAATTTACTTTCAATTAGTGCACTTTCTCAACATGGTTTTTTCTTTCTTATTTGAGCGAACTAGCTTGTCTATTTTTTATGGCAAAGACCTTTATGGCTTAGGATTTATGAATAATAGATTTTTCATGTTAGAATTATCCAATGATTGCGTTTCTTACGTTTCTTCAACTATTGATGCTATTTCTGATTCTATTAAGTGGCATGCAAGATTAGGGCATATAGAACAAAAAAGGATGACTAGGTTAGCTCGAGAAGGTTTTTTAGGCCACCTTGCTAAAGTCAACCTTCCTGTGTGTGAATTATATTTGGCAGAAAAGCTTGTCGGAAGTCTTTTGGAAAAGTAAAGAGGGCTACTCATCCTCTAGAGTTAGTTCACTCAGATATATGTGGACCCATGAATGTGATGGCACGACATGGTGCATTCTATTTTCTCACTTTTATCGATAATTATTCACACTATGGGTCAATATATCTCTTGTCTCATCGGTCAGAAACGCTTGATTGTTTTAAGCAATTCTTGGCAGAGATTGAAAACCAAAGAGATAGGAACCTCAAAATTCTACGTACTGACAGAAGGTGAGAATATTTGTTTGATCAGTTTAGACAAATGTGTGAAAAAAAAGGGATCATCAGACAATTAACGATTCCACACACTCCACAACAAAATGGGGTTGCAGAGAGAAGGAATCGCACACTTCTGGATATGGCCAGATCAATGATGGCGCAAGCAAATCTTCTAATATCATTTTGGGGTGATGCAATTTTGACTGTTGCCTACATATTGAATCATGTACCTTCTAAGTCAGTTCCTTCGACACCCTATGAGATGTGGCATGGCAGAAAGCCTAGTTTAGAAGGCTTGCGCCCTTGGGGGTCGGCTGGGTTTGTCCATAACACTTATCATAAGCATGAGAAGCTTGGCCCTAGAGCGGTCAAACATATCTTTATAAGGTATTGTGATCACTCAAAGGGCTATGTGATTTACGGTGAACACCCTGATGGAGGAATGACTAAGATTGAATCCCATGATGTGAATTTCCACGATGAGGTTTTTTCGACCATCGGTGAAGTCAAAGGGCCCCTTAAACTGTATGAGTTGCAAGATCCTCAAGGTGGCGCTCCAATCCCTGGTAAGGGTGAGGCTTCACAGCCTTATCCAATAATTAACGAGACAATGCAAGCAACCTTAAATTCAATGGAGTGACCCACTAGAAGAAGACTCTCAAAATCCACAAGCGCGTAAGAGCAAATGTGGAAATATACCCCATCGGTGTTATGAAATCAAAGGGGAATCTTTCATTGTGCTACTGTGGATGTTGATGAGTCAGCCATTTATGAAGAGGCTATGACTTCTCCAAATGTAAATGAGTGGATAGTTGTTATGAAAGAAGAGTTGAGCTCGATGGCTAAGAACCATGTTTGGGAGCTAGTCGATTTTCTATTTAGACGCAAGACCATTGGGAACAAATTGGTTCTAAAGGTCAAGCGAAAGTAAGATAGATCAATCAATAAGTAAAACTCGACTTATGGCGAAGGGTTAAACCCAAAGAGAAGGTATAGATTATGAAGAGATATTCTCCCCAGTGCTGAGGTTTGCCTCTATTCACCTCATATTAGCCATTATCGCCCACTTAGATCTAGAATTATTTCAGATGGACGTTAAGATAGCATTTCTTAATGGAGAGTTGGATGAGGAGATCTACATGGATCAACTTATTGGATTTCAGGAAATGGGACCAAGAGCGCAAAGTATGCTACTTGAAATGTTCTATTTATGGACTAAAACAATCATTTAGACAGTGGTACCATCGATTTCATCGAGCTATCACTACGATAGGCTTTATGATGATCGAGGAAAACCATTGTGTGTATGTCAAGAGAAGTGGGAGGAATTTCTTAATACTCTCACTATATGTGGACGACATTTTGTTCGCTAGGAATGATATAGAGATGATTGTCGCTACTCAAAAGTGGTTATCCTTTACTTTTGAGATGAAGGACATGGGAGAAGCTGAATACATACTTAGTGTTAAGATACACCGGGATCGTTCTAGAAAACTCTTGAGTTTGTCTCAAGAGGCTTATATCAAGAGGATTATAGAACGCTTTCGTATGCATAATGTTAATCCTATTGACACACCCATAGATAAGAACTATGTTCTTAGCAAAGAATTGTGCCCTAAGACAGAAAAAGAAAGGGAACGCATGGCTAAAGTTCCATATGCGAGCGCGGTAGGGAGTTTGATGTACGCAATGATGTGAACTCAACCAGACCTGTGCTTTGTAGTTGAAATGGTGAGTAGATATCAAAGTAATCTTAGACACGACCATTGGGCCATGGTCAAAAGGATACTTAGATATTTGAAGGGAACAAGTGATCTCGCTTTGTGCTACCATGGAGGTAGTTTAAAGCTAATTGGATATAGTGACGCTGATGGATCAACGGATAGAGATGAGCATAAATCCACATCAGGATATGCATTCTTATTGGGAGGCGCTGCTATCACTTGGTGTAGCAAGAAGCGGCCATGTATCTCTTTATCCACCATGGAGGCCGAGTAGTTGCTTGTACATCAGCAGTCCAAGAGGATATCTGGTTGAGGAGATTCCTGCAAAGTCTTCGCATTGTGGCATATGTTGATGATGCAGTTGTTATCTCACAGCTGCACTAGCATATGCTAAGGACCCCAAGTATCATGGGCGGAGTAAGCATATTGACACCAGATATCACTTTATTCGAGAGAGCATTGCGCAAAGTCAAGTTATTCTCAGGCATATTCCTACTAGCGATATGGTCGCTGATCCTTTTACTAAGCCTTTGCGGAGAGATATATTCCAAAGGCATGTTAGTAGTATGGAACTTCATAGGATTTGAGTTTATAAGCCTGTATAAACACTTTGTTGATCAATGAGATTTTTTCTCTTATTAAATTTGTTAGTGTACTGAGTCTATTATGAATGTCACCAGGCTTAGATTGACCCACTCACACGGACAATCACCCTGGCACTTTGATAGCGAGCAGGATGAGACTCAAAGATCATGTTCGCACCATTGGGAGGGGCACGAATGATCGTCTTGACGCTTGGAATAGAGAGGAAAGTTAAAGTTTAATTCATAGTTGCCTTGGCATGAGGCCAAGATGAGATCATACTTGATCAATTATGAAGTATGTCCAAACTTCATAAAAGCATGTCTATAGCCGAATGTGCGAACTACTATATGACACTTTGGAGGGTGACTTATGATGGTATGCAGGTTAGGTGCTTAGATAGCGACTGGACTAAGATTTGTATCATGTTAAGAGCGTGGCATACCCAAATTGAGTGGGAGCTCCATCATAGTATGTATTCATACTACATCTGCTTTGAGACGACCTTATAAGTGGAGTGACTGAATGGATCCCACTTCGCCATTGTGTGAGCGCTCAATATGTTTTTTGTACCCTTTGGGACTCTAGACCGTGTCATGAAGTGTAAGCTCCGGTCTATCGAAGCGTGACTAAGAAAGCTATCAGGACTAAGCTGATTGACATGAAGGGCCAAGAAAGATCTAAGTTGGTAACGCACTTTTGTTCTATAGCTCATTAGTCGGCCGACTAAGTTAAAAATGTGTTTGACATAGTCATGAGTATAGATACATAGCTGAGAGAGTCAAGCATGCTCTACTTATTATAGAGGGATCAGAGATGATTGATCTAGTGTGACCACGTAGTTTAGGGTGATGACTTAATATAGAACAAGTTGGTAACGCACTTTTGTTCTATAGCTCATACATATTATATAACTCTCCTCACTTGTTCCTTTCTCACTTGGTCGCACGCCTTATTCCCTGTATGAAAGAAGGATGTGAGATGAGAATTATGGGGATGTGATTCAAATTAGTCGAGTCAAATATGTATGAGTGGGAGATATTGATGCATTTTTTATTTGCATTCATATTTGTGATTAGTTAGAGTCCTATTTAGATAAGAATGATGGTTACCAAGAAACCTCTCCTGATCAGACTCAAAGAGTGATAGGAATAGAGAGAATTTTTTTTATTATCTCTCCCTACCACTATAAGATATCACAATGATACGTAATTTAACTAACAGAAAAATATTCTCTCTCCTCCATATTCTCTCTACATTTATTCTTGGAGTATCACCAAAAACTTAGAAATTTCCATGGGTTTAAGCTGTGTAGTTAGAAATTTAGTGAATGCTCTAGTAGTATTTACTGGAGCGAGAAAAACTGTGGTGACATTATTAGTAGGCTTGTAGGCGAGCTGTTCATCCATGAATCAAACGAATTTCCGCTGCTAAAATAATATTAATTCAATTATTATTTATATATGATTATAAATTGATTACAGAATTCAACACACTTTGAATGAGAGCTAAAAGTCCACCATGCGATAAATATTGTTTTTCCCAACCACAGATTCGATCTCACATTTTTGTACTAATACCATCAAATAATACTTATGTTTTCCTACCCTTGTAAAGGTGTGCACCAAGGTATAGTAAAGGAAGTTGTTTCAAGTAGAATCCTGTAATGACCTTCACACATTACACCTTCGCATGGGATATACTGCTGACAACAAAGTCACATTTTGTTGTACTAATCAATGTCCTGAAACAGATTCATATAAATATAGGAACTCCATAATAGCCTTTAAACCTTTTTTAGCTGCAGTAGTGAAGATAATCATATCTTGGCATATGCGAGATGTGAAATCACATCACCTCCAGAAGACCAAAATTGTGTACTTGCATTAACCAAAATAAGATGATGTAGTCCCTGAGATAGATACTCAAATGCAATAACAAATAACACAAGCGATAGAGGATCACTTAGACGAAGGCCCCTTGTTGATTTAGAAAAACCCGCTCAATTCCTAACAAGATATTTTTAAAATATTTTTAATTACTGAAATTATAATATATTTTAAAGTTAAATTAATTATATATTTCAATTAAACACTATCTAATGAGTTCAAAATATATTTTATTAAAATTCAATACATATATTTATTTCTGTATCTAATTTAAATTGTGTTTTTGTTATATTCTAAAATTTTTAAATATTTATTTATTCTTTAATTATTCTAAATAAAAACTATATAATACTCTCCAATAAAATAACTCTTAAATCAGGCATTCTTTTTCGCTCTTTTGCCGTTTTGGTTTTATTTGTAATTTTATTTGATTTTAAAATTTTAATTTATTTATGTTTAGTTACTCTAAATTAGAATTATTTAATCCTATTAAATAATCATGCCTTTTACTTTATAAATAATATTTTTTTATTTTTCTTAGATCAACAATGTAAAGTTATATTAATTGTATATTTCAACATAAATTTTTTGTGATTATATTTTTAAATTTGTATATTTTAAAATATTTTTAATTACTAAAATTTTAATATATTTTAAAGTTAAATTAATTATATATTTCAACTAAACACTATCTAATGAGTATGAAATATATGTATTGATGAAATATATTTTATTGAAATTCAATAAATATATTTATTTATGTATTTAATTTAAATTGTGTTTTTATTAGATTCTAAAAATTTTAAATATTTATTTGTTCTTTAGTTATTCTAAATAAAAACTATATAATACTATCGGACAAATTGACACTTAAAGCATGCATTCTTTTTTGCTCCTTTGCCCTTTCGGTGTTATTTGCATTTTTATTTGATTTTAGAATTTGAATTTATTTATGTTTAGTTACTCTAAATTAGAATTATTTAATCCCATTAAATAACCATGTCTTTTAATTTACAAATAAATTTTTTTTTAGATCAACAATGTAAAGTTATATTAATTGTATATTTCAACATAAATGTTTAGTAATTATGCTTTTAAAATTTGAATATTTTAAAATATTTTTAATTATTTAAATATTAATATATTTTAAAGTTAAATTAATTGTATATTTCAATTAAATACTATCTAATAACTTCAAAATATATTCTATTGAAATATTTAATACATATATTTATTTCTCTATCAAATTTATATTGTGTTTTTGTTAAACTCTAAATTTTTTAAATACTTATTTATTGTTTAATTTTTTTAAATAAAAACTATAAAATATTCTCTAAAAACATAACTCTTAAAGCAGGCATTCTTTTTTGCTCTTTAGCCCTTTCGGTTTCATTTGTAATTTTATTTGATTTTAAAATTTTAATTTATTTATTTTTAGTTACTCTAAATTAGAATTATTTAATCCCATTAAATAACCGTGACTTATAATTTATAAATAATATTTTTATTTTTCTTACATCAACAATGTAAAGTTATATTAATTGTGTTTTTCAACATAAATTTTAAGTGATTATATTTTTAAATTTGAATAGTTTAAAATATTTTTCATTACTAAAATTTTAATATATTTTAAGTTAAATTAATTATATATTTTAACTAAACACTATCTAATGAGTCCGAAATGTATTTTATTAAAATTCAATACATATAGTTATTTCAGTATCAAATTTAAATTGTGTTTTTGTTAGATTCTAAAAATTTTAAATATTTATTTGTTCTTTAGTTATTCTAAATAAAAACTATATTATACTATCCATGAAAATGACACTTAAAACATGCATTCTTTTTAGCTCTTTTGCCCTTTCGGTGTTATTTGCATTTTTATTTGATTTTAAAATTTGAATTTATTTATCATTATTTACTCTAAATTAGAATTATTTAATCCCATTAAATAACCATGCCTTTTAATTTACAAATAATATTTTTATTTTTCTTAGATCAACAATGTAAAGTTAAATTAATTGTGTTTTTCAACATAAATTTTAAGTAATTATATTTTTAAATTTGAATATTTTAAAATATTTTTAAATATTCAAATTTTAATATATTTTAAAGTTAAATTAATTATATATTTCAACTAAACACTATCTAATGAGTCCGAAATGTAATTTATTGAAATTCAATGCATATACTTATTTCTGTATCTAATTTAAATTGTATTTTTGTTAGATTCTAAATTTTTTAAATATTTATTTGTTCTTTAGTTATTCTAAACAAAAGTTATATAATACTATCCGACAAATTGACACTTAAAGCATGCATTTTTTTTAGGTCTTTTGCCCTTTCGGTGTTATTTGCATTTTTATTTGATTTTAAAACTTGAATTTACTTATGTTTAGTTACTCTAAATTAGAATTATTTAATCCCATTAAATAACCATGTCTTTTAATTTACAAAAACTTTTTTTTTCTTAAATCAACAATGTAAAGTTATATTAATTGTATATTTCAACATAAATTTTTAGTAATTATACTTTTAAAATTTGAATATTTTAAAATATTTTTAATTATTCAAATATTAATATATTTTAAAGTTAAATTAATTGTATATTTCAATTAAATACTATCTAATAACTTCAAAATATATTCTATTGAAATATTTAATACATATATTTATTTCTCTATCAAATTTACATTGTGCTTTTGTTAAACTCTAAATTTTTTAATTACTTATTTATTATTTAATTTTTTAAATAAAAGCTATAAAATATTCTCTAAGAAAATAACTATTAAAGCAGACATTCTTTTTTGCTCTTTAGCCCTTTTAGTTTCATTTGTAATTTTATTTGATCTTAAAATTTTAATTTATTTATTTTTAGTTACTCTAAAATAGAATTATTTAATCCCATTAAATAACCGTGCCTTTTAATTTACAAATAATATTTTTATTTTTCTTACATCAACAAAGTAAAGTTATATTAATTGTGTTTTTCAACATAAATTTTAAGTGATTATATTTTTAAATTTGAATAGTATAAAATATTTTTCATTACTAAAATTTTAATATATTTTAAAATTAAATTAAGTATATATTTCAACTAAACACTATCTAATGAGTCCGAAATGTATTTTATTAAAATTCATTACATATAGTTATTTCAGTATCTAATTTAAATTGTGTTTTTGTTAGATTCTAAAAAATTTAAATATTTATTTATTCTTTACTTATTCTAAATAAAAACTATATTATACTATCCAAGAAAATGACACTTAAAACATGCATTCTTTTTAGCTCTTTTGCCCTTTCGGTGTTATTTGCATTTTTATTTGATTTTAAAATTTGAATTTATTTATGTTTAGTTACTATAAATTAGAATGATTTAATCCCATTAAATAACCAAGCCTTTTAATTTACAAAAACTTTTTTTTTCTTAAATCAACAATGTAAAGTTATATTAATTGTATATTTCAACATAAATTTTTAGTAACTATACTTTTAAAATTTGAATATTTTAAAATATTTTTAATTATTCAAATATTAATATATTTTACAGTTAAATTAATTGTATATTTTAATTAAATACTATCTAATAACTTCAAAATATATTCAATTGAAATATTTAATACATATATTTATTTCTCCATCAAATTTACATTGTGCTTTTGTTAAACTCTAAATTTTTTAAATACTTATTTATTGTTTAATTTTTTTAAATAAAAACTATAAAATATTCTCTAAGAAAATAACTCTTAAAACAGGCATTCTTTTTTGCTCTTTAGCCCTTTTGGTTTCAGTTGTAATTTTATTTGATCTTAAAATTTTAATTTATTTATTTTTAGTTACTCTAAAATAGAATTATTTAATCCCATTAAATAACCGTACCTTTTAATTTACAAATAATATTTTTATTTTTCTTACATCAATAATGTAAAGTTATATTAATTGTGTTTTTCAACATAAATTTTAAGTGATTATATTTTTAAATTTGAATAGTTTAAAATATTTTTCATTACTAAAATTTTAATATATTTTAAAATTAAATTAATTATATATTTCAACTAAATACTATCTAATGAGTCCGAAATGTATTTTATTAAAATTCAATACATATAGTTATTTCAGAATCTAATTTAAATTGTGTTTTTGTTGGATTCTAAAAATTTTAAATATTTATTTGTTCTTTACTTATTCTAAATAAAAACTATATTATACTATCCAAGAAAATGACACTTAAAACATGCATTCTTTTTAGCTCTTTTGCCCTTTCGGGTTATTTGTAATTTTATTTGATTTTAAAATTTGAATTTATTTATGTTTATTTACTCTAAATTAGAATTATTTAAACCCATTAAATAATCAAGCCTTTTAATTTACAAATAATATTTTTATTTTTCTTGGATCAATAATGTAAAGTTAAATTAATTGTGTTTTTCAACATAAATTTTAAGTAATTATATTTTTAAATTTGAATATTTTAAAATATTTTTAATTATTCAAATTTTAATATATTTTAAAGTTAAATTAATTATATATTTCAACTAAACACTATCTAATGAGTCCGAAATGTAATTTATTAAAATTCAATGCATATACTTATTTCTGTATCTAATTTAAATTGTGTTTTTGTTAGATTCTAAAATTTTTAAATATTTATTTGTTCTTTAGTTATTCTAAAGAAAAACTATATAATACTATCCGACAAATTGACACTTAAAGCATGCATTTTTTTTGAGGAATTTTGCCTTTCGGTGTTATTTGCATTTTTATTTAATTTTAAAATTTGAAGTTATTTATGTTTAGTTACTCTAAATTAGAATTATTTAATCCCATTAAATAACCATGTCTTTTAATTTACAAAAAAAAAATTTTCTTAAATCAACAATGTAAAGTTATATTAATTGTATATTTCAACATAAATTTTTAGTAATTATACTTTTAAAATTTGAATATTTCAAAATATTTTTAATTATTCAAATATTAATATATTTTAAAGTTAAATTAATTGTATATTTCAATTAAATACTATCTAATAACTTCAAAATATATTCTATTGAAATATTTAATATATATATTTATTTCTCTATCAAATTTACATTGTGCTTTTGGTAAACTCTAAATTTTTTAAATACTTATTTATTGTTTAATTTTTTTAAATAAAAATTATAAAATATTCTCTCAGAAAATAACTCTCAAAACAGGCATTCTTTTTTGCTCTTTAGCCCTTTTGGTTTCATTTGTAATTTTATTTGATTTTAAAATTTTAATTTATTTATTTTTAGTTACTCTAAATTAGAATTATTTAATCCCATTAAATAACCGTGCCTTTTAATTTACAAATAATATTTTTATTTTTCTTACATCAACAATGTAAAGTTATATTAATTTTGTTTTTCAGCATAAATTTTAAGTGATTACATTTTTAAATTTGAATAGTTTAAAATATTTTTCATTACTAAAATTTTAATATATTTTAAAGTTAAATTAATTATATATTTCAACTAAACACTATCTAATGAGTCCGAAATGTATTTTATTAAAATTCAATACATATAGTTATTTCAGTATCTAATTTAAATTGTGTTTTTTGTCAGATTTTTTAAATTTTAAATATTTATTTGTTCTTTACTTATTCTAAATAAAAACTACATTATACTATCCAAGAAAATGACACTTAAAACATGCATTCTTGTTAGCTCTTTTGCCCTTTCGGGTTATTTGTATTTTTATTTGATTTTAAAATTTGAATTTATTTATGTTTAGTTACTCTAAATAAGAATTATTTAATCCCATTAAGTAATCATGCCTTTTAATTTACAAATATATTTTTTTTTTCTTAGATCAACAATGTAAAGTTAAATTAATTGTGTTTTTCAACATTAATTTTAAGTAATTATATTTTTAAATTTGAATATTTTAAAATATTTTTAATTATTCAAATTTTAATATATTTTAAAGTTAAATTAATTATATATTTCAACTAAACACTATCTAATGAGTCCGAAATGTATTTTATTAAAATTCAATAAATATAGTTATTTCAGTATCTAATTTAAATTGTATTTTTGTTAGATTCTAAAAATTTTAAATATTTATTTGTTCTTTACTTATTCTAAATAAAAACTATATTATATGCTATCCAAGAAAATGACGCTTAAAACATGCATTCTTTTTAGCTCTTTTGCCCTTTCGGTGTTATTTGCATTTTTATTTGATTTTAAAATTTGAATTTATATATGTTTATTTACTCTAAATTAGAATTATTTAATCCCATTAAATAATCCATGCCTTTTAATTACAAAAAATTCTTTTTTCTTAAATCAGCAATGTAAAGTTATATTAATTGTATATTTCAACATAAATTTTTAGTAATTATGCGTTTAAAATTTTAATATTTTAAAATATTTTTAATTATTCAAATATTAATATATTTTAAAGTTAAATAATTGTATATTTCAATTAAATACTATCTAATAACTTCAAAATATATTCTATTGAAATATTTAATACATATATTTATTTCTGTATCAAATTTATATTGTGTTTTTGTTAAACTCTAAATTTTTTAAACATTTATTTATTGTTTAATTTTTTTAAACAAAAACTATAAAATATTCTCTAAGAAAATAACTCTTAAGCAGGCATTCTTTTTTGCTCTTTAGCCCTTTTGGTTTCATTTGTAATTTTATTTGATTTTAAAATTTTAATTTATTTATTTTTAGTTACTCTAAATTAGAATTATTTAATCCCATTAAATAACCGTGCCTTTTAACTTACAAATAATATTTTTATTTTTATTACATCAACAATGTAAAGTTATATTAATTATGTTTTTCAACATAAATTTTAAGTGATTATATTTTTAAATTTGAATATTTTAAAATATTTTTCATTACTAAAATTTTAATATATTTTAAAATTAAATTAATTATATATTTCAACTAAACACTATCTAATGAGTCCGAAATGTATTTTATTAAAATTCAATACATATATTTATTTCAGTATCTAATTTAAATTGTGTTTTTGTTAGATTCTAAAAATTTTAAATATTTATTTGTTCTTTAGTTATTCTAAATAAAAATTATATTATACTGTCCAAGAAAATGACACTTAAAACATGCATTCTTTTTAGCTCTTTTGCCCTTTCGGTGTTGCTTGCATTTTTCTTTGATTTTAAAATTTGAATTTATTTATGTTTAGTTACTCTAAATTAGAATTATTTAATCCCATTAAGTAACCATGCCTTTTAATTTACAAATGATATTTTTATTTTTCTTAGATCAACAATGTAATGTTAAATTAATTGTATTTTTCAACGTAAATTTTAAGTAATTATATTTTTAAATTTGAATATTTTAAAATATTTTTCATTACTAAAATTTTAATATATTTTAAAGTTAAATTAATTATATATTTCAACTAAACACTATCTAATGAGTCCGAAATATAATTTATTGAAATTCAATACATATACTTATTTCTGTATCTAATTTATATTGTGTTTTTGTTAGATTCTAAAAATTTTAAATATTTATTTATTCTTAAAATATTCTAAATAAAAACTATATAATACACTCCAAGAAAATAACTCTTAAAGCAGGCATTCTTTTTAGCTCTTTAGCCGTTTTGGTTTTATTTGCAATTTTATGTGATTTTAACATTTTAATTTATTTATTTTTAGTTACTCTAAATAAGAATTATTTAATCCCATTTAATAACCATGCCTTTTAATTTGCAATTTTTTTTTCTTAAATCAACAATGTAAAGTTATATTAATTGTATATTTCAACATAAATTTTTAGTAATTATGCTTTTAAAATTGAATATTTTAAAATATTTTTAATTATTCAAATATTAGTATATTTTAAAGTTAAATTAATTGTATATTTCAATTAAATACTATCTAATAACTTCAAAATATATTCTATTGAAATATTCAATACATATATTTATTTCTCTATCAAATTTACAATGTGTTTTTACTAAACTCTAAATTTTTTAAATATTTATTTATTTTTTAATTTTTTTTATAAAAACTATAAAATATTCTCTAACAAAATAACTCTTACAGCAGACATTCTTTTTTGCTATTTAGCCCTTTTGGTTTCATTCGTAATTTTATTTGATCTTAAAATTTTAATTTATTTATTTTTAGTTACTCTAAAATAGAATTATTTAATCCCATTTATTAACCATGTCTTTTAATTACAAAAACTATTTTTATTTTTCTTAGATCAACAATGTAAAGTTATATTAATTGTATATTTCAACATAAATTTTTTGTGATTATATTTTTAAATTTGTATATTTTAAAATGTTTTTAATTACTAAATTTTTAATATATTTTAAGTTAAATTAATTATATATTTCAACTAAACACTATCTAATGAGTACGAAATATATTTTTTTGAAATTCAATACATATATTTATTTATGTATCTAATTTAAATTGTGTTTTTGTTAAATTCTAAAAATTTTTAAATATTTATTTGTACTTTAGTTATTCTAAATAAAAATTATATAATACTATCCGACAAATTGACACTTAAAGCATGCATTCTTTTTTGCTCCTTTGCCCTTTCTGTGTTATTTGCATTTTTATTTGATTTTAGAATTTGAATTTATTTATGTTTAGTTACTCTAAATTAGAATTATTTAATCCCATTAAATAACCATATTTTTTAATTTACAAATAATTTTTTTTTTTTAGATCAACAATGTAATGTTATATTAATTGTATATTTCAACATAAATTTTTAGTAATTATGCTTTTAAAATTTGAATATTTTAAAATATTTTTAATTATTCAAATATTAGTATATTTTAAAGTTAAATTAATTGTATATTTCAATTAAATACTATCTAATAACTTCAAAATATATTCTATTGAAATATTCAATACATATATTTATTTCTCTATCAAATTTACAATGTGTTTTTATTAAACTCTAAATTTTTTAAATATTTATTTATTTTTAGTTTTTTTTAATAAAAACTATAAAATATTCTCTAAGAAAATAACTCTTAAAGCAGGCATTCTTTTTTGCTCTTTTGCCCTTTTGGTTTCATTTGTAATTTTATTTGATTTTAAAATTTTAATTTATTTATTTTTAGTTACTCTAAATTAGAATTATTTAATCCCATTAATAACCATGCCTTTTAATTACAAATAATATTTTATTTTTCTTAGATCAACAATGTAAAGTTATATTAATTGTGTTTTTGAAAGTAATTATATTTTTAAATTTGAATATTTTAAAATATTTTTAATTACTAAAATTTTTAATATATTTTAAAGTTAAATTAATTATATATTTCAACTAAACACTATCTAATGAGTCCGAAATATATTTTATTAAAATTCAATACATATAGTTTATTTCTGTATCTAATTTAAATTGTGTTTTTGTTAGATTCTAAAAATTTTTTAAATATTTATTTGTTCTTTAGTTATTCTAAATAAAAACTATATTATACTATCCAAGAAAATGACACTTAAAACATGCATTCTTTTTAGCTCTTTTGCCCTTTTGGTGTTATTTGCATTTTTTCTTTGATTTTAAAATTTGAATTTATTTATGTTTAGTTACTCTAAATTAGAATTATTTATCCCATTAATAACCATGCCTTTTAATTTACAAATAATATTTTATTTTTCTTAGATCAACAATGTAAAGTTATATTAATTGTGTATTTCAACATAAATTTTAAGTAATTATATTTTTAAATTTGAATATTTTAAAATATTTTTAATTACTAAAATTTTAATATATTTTAAAGTTAAATTAATTAATATATTTCAACTAAACACTATCTAATGAGTCCGAAATATATTTTATTGAAATTCAATACATATATTTATTTCTGTATCTAATTTAATTGTGTTTTTGTTAGATTCTAAAAATTTTAAATATTTATTTATTCTTAAAATATTCTAAATAAAAACTATATAATACTCTCCAAGAAAATAACTCTTAAAGCAGGCATTCTTTTTCGCTCTTTTGCCCTTTTGGTTTTATTTGTAATTTTATTTGATTTTAAAATTTTAATTTATTTATTTTTAGTTACTCTAAATTAGAATTATTTAATCCCATTAATAACCATGCCTTTTAATTTACAAATTTTTTTTTTTCTTAGATCAACAATGTAAAGTTATATTAATTGTATATTTCAACATAAATTTTTAGTAATTATACTTTTAAAATTTGAATATTTTAAAATATTTTTAATTATTCAAATATTAATATATTTTAAAGTTAAATTAATTGTATATTTCAATTAAATACTATCTAATAACTTCAAAATATATTCTATTGAAATATTCAAGACATATATTTATTTCTCTATCAAATTTACATTGTGTTTTTGTTATACTCTAAATTTTTTAAATATTTATTTATTCTTTAATTTTTCTTAATAAAAACTATAAAATTTCTCCAAGAAAATAACTCTTAAATCTTGCATTCTTTGTTGCTCTTTGGCCTTTTGGTTTCATTTGTAATTTTATTCAATTTTAAAATTTTAATTTATTTATTTTTAGTTACTCTAAATTAGAATTATTTATCCCATTTATTAACCATGCATTTTAATTTACAAATAATATTTTTATTTTCTTAGATCAACAATGTAAAGTTATATTAATTGTGTATTTCAACATAAATTTTTAGTAATTTTTTTTTTAAATTGAATATTTTAAAATATTTTTAATTACTAAAATTTTTAATATTTTAAAGTTAAATTAATTATATATTTCAACTAAACACTATCTAATAATTCGAAATATATTTTATTGAAATTCAATACATATAGTTATTTCTGTATCTAATTTAAATTATGTTTTTGTTAGATTCTAAAAATTTTAAATATTTATTTGTTCTTTAGTTATTCTAAATAAAAACTATATTATACTATCCAAGAAAATGACACTTAAAACATGCATTCTTTTAGCTCTTTTGCACTTTCGGTGTTATTTGCATTTTTATTTGATTTAAATTTGAATTTTTATTTATTTATTTTTAGTTACTCTAAATTAGAATTATTTAATCCCATTAATAACCATGCCTTTTAATTTACAAATAATTTTTTTTCTTAAATCAACAATGTAAAGTTATATTAATTGTATATTTCAACATAAATTTTTAGTAATTATACTTTTAAAATTTGAATATTTTAAAATATTTTTAATTATTCAAATGTTAATATATTTTAAAGTTAAATTAATTGTATATTTCAATTAAATACTATCTAATAACTTCAAAATATATTCTATTGAAATATTCAATACATATATTTATTTCTCTATCAAATTTACATTGTGTTTTTGTTATATTCTAAATTTTTTAAATATTTATTTATTCTTTAATTTTTCTAAATAAAAACTATAAAATTTCTCCAAAAAAATAACTCTTAAATCTTGCATTCTTTGTTGCTCTTTTGGCCTTTTGGTTTCATTTGTAATTTTATTCAATTTTAAAATTTTAATTTATTTATTTTTAGTTACTCTAAATTAGAATTATTTATTCCCATTTATTAACCATGCCTTTTAATTTACAAATAATATTTTTATTTTCCTTAGATCAACAATGTAAAGTTATATTAATTGTGTATTTCAACATAAATTTTAGTAATTTTTTTTTTAAATTTGAATATTTTAAAATATTTTTAATTATTAAAATTTTAATATATTTTAAAGTTAAATTAATTATATATTTCAACTAAACACTATCTAATAAGTTCGAAATATATTTTATTGAAATTCAATACATATAGTTATTTCTGTATCTAATTTAAATTATGTTTTGTTAGATTCTAAAATTTTTAAATATTTATTTGTTCTTTAGTTATTCTAAATAAAAACTATATTATACTATCCAAGAAAATGACACTTAAAACATGCATTCTTTTATCTCTTTTGCACTTTCGGTGTTATTTGCATTTTCATTTGATTTTAAAATTTGAATTTATTTATGTTTAGTTACTCTAAATTAGAATTATTTAATCCCATTAAATAACCATGCCTTTTAATTTACAAATATATTTTTTTTTCTTAAATCAACAATGTAAAGTTATATTAATTGTATATTTCAACATAAATTTTTAGTAATTTTATTTTTAAATTTGAATATTTTAAAATATTTTTAATTATTCAAATTTTAATATATTTTAAAGTTAAATTAATTATATATTTCAACTAAACACTATCTAATGATTCCGAAATATATTTTATTAAAATTCAATACATATATTTATTTCTGTATCTAATTTAAATTGTGTTTTTGTTAGATTCTAAAATTTTTAAATATTTATTGTTCTTTAGTAATTCTTAATAAAAAAACTATATTATATTATCCAGAAAATGAACACTTAAAACATGCATTCTTTTTAGCTCTTTTGCCCTTTCGGTGTTATTTGCATTTTATTTGATTTTAAAATTTGAATTTATTTATGTTTAGTTACTCTAAATTAGAATTATTTATTCCCATTTAAACCATGCCTTTTAATTTACAAATAATATTTTTATTTTTCTTAGATCAACAATGTAAAGTTATATTAATTGTGTATTTCAACATAAATTTTTAGTAATTATATTTTAAATTTGAATATTTTAAAATATTTTTAATTATTAAAATTTTAATATATTTTAAAGTTAAATTAATTATATATTTCAACTAAACACTATCTAATGAGTCTGAAATATATTTTATTAAAATTCAATACATATATTTATTTCTGTATCTAATTTAAATTGTGTTTTTGTTATATTCTAAATTTTTTAATATTTATTTATTCTTTAATTATTCTAAATAAAAACTATATAATACTCTCCAAGAAAATAACTCTTAAATCAGGCATTCTTTTTCGCTCTTTTGCCGTTTTGTGTTATTTGTAATTTTATTTTATTTTAAAATTTTAATTTATTTATGTTTAGTTACTCTAAATTAGAATTATTTAATCCCATTAAATAACCATGCCTTTTAATTTACAAATAATATTTTTTATTTTTCTTAGATCAACAATGTAAAGTTATATTAATTGTATATTTCAACATAAATTTTAGTAATTATACTTTTAAAATTTGAATATTTTAAAATATTTTTAATTATTCAATTATTAATATATTTTAAAGTTAAATTAATTGTATATTTCAATAAATACAATCTAATAATTCAAAATATATTCTATTGAAATATTCAATACATATATTTATTTTTCTATCAAATTTACATTGTGTTTTTGTTAAAATCTAAATTTTTTAAATATTTATTTATTCTTTAATTTTTCTAAATAAAAACTATAAAATATTTCTAAGAAAATAACTCTTAAAGCAACATTCTTTTTTGCTCTTTTGCCCTTTTGGTTTGATTTGTAATTTATTTTATTTTAAAATTTTAATTTATTTATTTTTAGTTACTCTAAATTAGAATTTTTTAATCCCATTTATTAACCATGCCTTTTAATTTAATAATATTTTTATTTTTCTTAGATCAACATTGTAAAGTTATATTAATTGTGTATTTCAACATAAATTTTTAGTAATTATATTTTTAAATTTGAATATTTTAAAATATTTTTAATTATTGAAATTTTAATATATTTTAAAGTTAAATTAATTATATATTTCAACTAAACACTATCTAATGAGTTCGAAATATATTTTATTGAAATTCAATACATATATTTATTTTTGTATCTAATTTAATTTGTTTTTGTTAGATTCTAAAATTTTTTAATATTTATTTATTCTTTAATTATTCTAAATAAAAAATTATATAATACTCTCCAAGAAAATAACTCTTAAATCAGGCATTCTTTTTCGCTCTTTTGCCATTTTTTTTTTTTGTAATTTTATTTGATTTTAAAATTTTAATTTATTTATTTTTAGTTACTCTAAATTAGAATTATTTAATCCCATTAAATAACCATGCCTTTTAATTTACAAATAATATTTTTTTTTTTCTTAGATCAACAATGTAAAGTTATATTAATTGTATATTTCAACATAAATTTTTCTAATTATACTTTTAAAATTTGAATATTTTAAAATATTTTTAATTATTCAATTATTAATATATTTTAAAGTTAAATTAATTGTATATTTCAATTAAATACTATCTAATAACTTCAAAATATATTCTATTGAATATTCAATACATATATTTATTTTTCTATCAAATTTACATTGTGTTTTTGTTAAAATCTAAATTTTTTAAATATTTATTTATTCTTTAATTTTTCTAAATAAAAACTATAAAATATTCTCTAAGAAAATAACTCTTAAAGCAGACATTCTTTTTTGCTCTTTGGCCCTTTTGGTTTCATTTGTAATTTTATTTGATTTTAAAATTTTAATTTATTTATTTTTAGTTACTCTAAAATAGAATTATTTAATCCCATTTATTAACCATGCCTTTTAATTACAAATAATATTTTTATTTTTCTTAGATCAACAATGTAAAGTTATATTAATTGTATATTTCAATAAATTTTTTGTAATTATATTTTTAAATTTGAATATTTTAAAATATTTTTAATTACTAAAATTTTAATATATTTTTAAGTTAAATTAATTATATATTTCAACTAAACACTATCTAATGAGTACGAAATATATTTTATTGAAATTCAATACATATATTTATTTCGTATCTAATTTAAATTGTGTTTTTGTTAGATTCTAAAATTTTTAAATATTTATTTGTTCTTTAGTTATTCTAAATAAAAACTATAATATACTATCCAATAAAATGACACTTAAAACATGCATTCTTTTTAGCTCTTTTGCCCTTTCGGTGTTATTTGCATTTTATTTGATTTTAAAATTTGAATTTATTTATGTTTTGTTACTCTAAATTAGAATTATTTAATCCCATTAAATAACCATGCCTTTTAATTTACAAATAATTTTTTTTTCTTAGATCAACAATGTAAAGTTATATTAATTGTATATTTCAACATAAATTTTTAGTAATTATACTTTTAAAATTTGAATATTTTAAAATATTTTTAATTATTCAAATTTTAATATATTTTAAAGTTAAATTAATTGTATATTTCAATTAAATACTATCTAATAACTTCAAAATATATTCTATTGAAATATTCAATACATATATTTATTTCTCTATCAAATTTACATTGTGTTTTTGTTAAACTTTAAATTTTTTAAATATTTATTTATTCTTTTATTTTTCTAAATAAAAACTATAAAATATTCTCAAAGAAAATAACTCTTCAATCATGCATTTTTTGTTGCTGTTTGGCCCTTTTGGTTTCATTTGTAATTTTATTCAATTTTAAAATTTTAATTTATTTATGTTTAGTTACTCTAAATTAGAATTATTTAATCCATTTAATAACCAAGCCTTTTAATTTATAAATAATATTTTTATTTTTCTTAGATCAACAACATAAAGTTATATTAATTGTGTATTTCAACATAAATTTTTAGTAATTATATTTTTAAATTTTAATATTTTAAAATATTTTTAATTGTTGAAGTTTTAATATATTTTAAAGTTAAATTAATTATATATTTCAACTAAACACTATTTAATGAGTCTGAAATATATTTTATTAAAATTCAATACATATATTTATTTCTGTATCTAATTTAAATTGTATTTTTGTTATATTCTAAAATTTTCAAATATTTATTTATTCTTTAATTATTCTAAATAAAAACTATATAATACTTTCCAAGAAAATAACTCTTAAATCAGGCATTCTTTTTCGCTTTTTGCTGTTTTGGTTTTTTTTTTTTTTGTAATTTTATTTGATTTAAAATTTTAATTTATTTGTTTTTAGTTACTCTAAATTAGAATTATTTAATCCCATTTAATAACCATGCCTTTTAATTTACAAATAATATTTTTTATTTTTCTTCGATTAACAATGTAAAGTTATATTAATTGTATATTTCAACATAAATTTTTAGTAATTATACTTTTAAAATTTGAATATTTTAAAATATTTTTAATTATCCAAATATTAATATATTTTAAAGTTAAATTAATTATATATTTGAATTAAATACTATCTAATGACTTCAAAATATATTCTATTGAAATATTCAATACATATATTTATTTCTCTATCAAATTTACATTGTGTTTTTATTAAACTCTAAATTTTTTAAATATTTATTTATTCTTTAATTTTTCAAATAGAAACTATATAATATTCTCTACGAAAATAACTCTTAAAGTAGATATTCTTTTTTGCTCTTTATCCCTTTTGGTTTCATTTATAATTTTATTTGATTTTAGAATTTTAATTTATTTATTTTTAGTTACTCTAAATTAAAATTATTTAATCCCATTTAATAACCATGCCTTTTAATTTACAAATAATATTTTTATTTTTCTTACATCAACAATGTAAAGTTATATTAATTATGTATTTCAACATAAATTTTTAGTAATTATATTTTTAAATTTGAATATTTTAAAATATTTTTAATTACTAAAATTTTAATATATTTTAAATTTAAATTAATTATATATTTCAACTAAACATTATCTAACGAGTTCGAAATATATTTTATTGAAATTCAATACATATATTTATTTGTGTATCTAATTTAAATAGTATTTTTGTCATATTCTAAAATTTTTGAATATTTATTTATTCTTTAATTATTCTAATTAAAAGCTATATAATACTATACAAGAAAATGACACTTAAAACATGCATTCTTTTTAGCTCTTTTGCCCTTTTGGTGTTATTTGTAGTTTTATTTGATTTTAAAATTTGAATTTATTTATGTTTAGTTACTCTAAAATAGAATTATATATAATACTCTCCAAGAAAATAACTCTTAAAGCATGGATTCTTTTTTGCTCATTTGACCTTTTGGTTTTATTTGCAATTTTATTTGATTTTAAATTTTTAATTTATTTATTTTTGGTTACTCTAAATTAGAATTATTAAATTTCATTAAATAACCATGCCTTTTAATTTACAAATAATTTTTTTTTGCTTAGATCAACAATGTAAAGTTATATTAATTGTATATTTCAACATAAATTTTTAGTAATTATACTTTTAAAATTTAAATATTTTAAAATATTTTTAATTATTCAATTATTAATATATTTTAAAGTTAAATTAATTGTATATTTCAATTAAATACTATCTAATAACTTCAAAATATATTCTATTGAAATATTCAAGACATATATTTATTTCTCTATTAAATTTACATTGTGTTTTTGTTAAACTCTAAATTTTTCAAATATTTATTTCTTCTTTAATTTTTCTAAATAAATACTATAAAATATTCTCTATGAAAATAACTCTTAAATCATGCATTCTTTTTCGCTCTTTAGCCCATTTGGTTTCATTTGTAATTTTATTTTATTTTAAAATTTTAGTTTATTTCTTTTTAGTTACTCTAAATTAGAAATTTTTAATCCCATTTAATAACCATGCCTTTTAATTTATAAATAATATTTTAATTTTCATTAGATCAATTATGTAAAGTTACATTAATTGTGTTTTTCAAGATAAATTTTTAGTAATTATAGTTTTAAAATTTGAATATTTTAAAATATTTTTAATTATTCAAATTTTAATATATTTTAAAGTTAAATTAATTATATATTTCAACTAAACACTATCTAATGAATCTGAAATATATTTTATTTAAATTTAATACATATATTTATTTCTGTATCTAATTTAAATTGAGTTTTTGTTTAATTCTAATTTTTTTTAAATATTTATTTATTCTATAATTATTGTAAATAAAAACTATATAATGCTTTCCAATAAAATAACTCTTAAAGCAGGCATTTTTTTCGCACTTTTGCCATGTTGGTTTTATTTGTTATTTTATTTGATTTTAAATTTTAAATTTATTTATTTTTAGTTACTCTAAATTATATTATTTAATCCCATTTAATAACCATGCCTTTTAATTTACAAATAATATTTTAATTTTTGTTTGATCAACTATGTAAAGTTACATTAATTGTGTATTTTAAGATAAATTTTTAGTAATTATAGTTTTAAAATTTGAATATTTTTAAAATTTTTAATTATTCAAATTTTAATATATTTTAAATTTTAAATTAATTATATATTTCAACTAAACATTATCTAACGAGTTCAAAATATATTTTATTGAAATTCAATACATATATTTATTTGTGTATCTAATTTAAATTGTATTTTTGTCAGATTCTAAAATTTTTGAATATTTATTTATTCTTTAATTATTCTAAATAAAAGCTATATAATACTATACAAGAAAATGACACTTAAAACATGCATTCTTTTTAGCTCTTTTGCCCTTTTGGTGTTATTTGTAGTTTTATTTGATTTTAAAATTTGAATTTATTTATTTTCAGTTACTCTAAAATATAATTATTTAATCCCATTTAATAACCTTGCCTTTTAATATACAAATAATATTTTAATTTTTGTTAGATCAACTATATAAAGTTACATTAATTGTGTATTTCAAGATAAATTTTTAGTAATTATAGTTTTAAAATTTGAATATTTTAAAATATTTTTAATTATTGAAATTTTAATATATTTTAAAGTTAAATTAATTATATATTTCAACTAAACACTATCTAATAAGTCCAAAATATATTTTATTGAAATTTAATACATATATTTATTTATGTATCTAATTTAAATTGTATTTTTGTTTGATTCAAAAAATTTTAAATATTAATTTATTATTTAATTATTCTAAATAAAAACTATATAATACTCTCCAAGAAAATGACTCTTAAAGCATCCATTCTTTTTTGCTCTTTTCCCCTTTTAGTTTTATTTGCAATTTTATTTGATTTTAAAATTTGAATTTATTTATTTTTAGTTACTCTAAATTATAATTATTTAATCCCATTTAATAACCTTGCCTTTTAATATACAAATAATATTTTAATTTTTGTTAGATCAACTATGTAAAGTTACATTAATTGTGTATTTTAAGATAAATTTTTAGTAATTATAGTTTTAAAATTTGAATATTTTAAAATATTTTTAATTATTCAAATTTTAATATATTTTAAAGTTAAATTAATTATATATTCTTAAAAATCCATTTGGTTCCTATTACATTAGCATGTTCTGGTCTAGGTATAAGTTTCCACACATCATTCCTATCAAATTATTCTAGCTCTTCGTGCATAGCAATAATCCAAAATTCATCAAGTAAGGCTTCTTTTACATTCTTGAGTTCTATTGAAGAGGTGAAACACACAAATCTTACCATATCTTGGTAGCTTACCTTAGGCTTTTCCCTTGTTCGCCTACCTTCAATGAGGGACCCTATGATCTGATTAGTAGGGTGATTCTTCTGAACTCTGATTGAGGGTTCCTTATGAGTTGTTACTGTATTGTTATCTTTTTTGTCCCCAGTCTAGTTTTATTTGTTACAACATTGTTCTTAGTTGTTGCAACAACTTCAGTGGTGCCTTGAACGTCATTTTGTTCAATTTATGTTTCCATACTGAATATGAGAATTCCTTCTTCAATTATAAATCCTGCAGAAATATGAAAATCATCAATAACTACATTTGAGGATTTCATGACAGTGTAGGTTCTTATGTTAAAGACACGATATTCTCTACTGTTTAAGGAATAACCAAGAAACATCCCCATATCACTCTTAGCATCAAATTTTCTTAACTGTTCACGATCATTTAACATATAACATAAACAACCAAAAACATGAAAGTACCTAAGATTGGGCTTTTTATCTTTCCAAATCTCATTTGGGGTTTTCTTAGTACCTGGTCTCAATTACAACCTATTGGTGGTATAGTATGCAGTACTAATTGCTTCTGCCTAAAAATCGATGGCTACTCCTTGGGAATCCAGCTTTACCCTGGCCATTTCTTGAAGTGTTCTGTTTTTCCTTTCCACAATACCATTTTGTTATGGGGTTTTTGTAGTCGAAAACTAATGTGCAATTCCAAAATTTTCACCAAAATTGGTGAAGATAATATTTTCAAATACTTTACCATGATCACTTTTAATTCTAACTATCTTACCAATATTGTTATCCCTTTCATTTAATAATTTTTGACATATTGAACACTTGAAAGGTATCTGATTTTTCTCTAATAAAATCTACCCAAGTAAATCTAGAAAAATCATCAACACACACAAGCACATACCTTTTTCCTCCTAAACTTTCAACGTGCACGGGTCCCATAAGTTCCATGTGAATAAGTTCTAAAGTGTGTGATATATTAAGGTGTTGCAACACCTTGTGTGTACCTTTCTTTTGTTTACCAAGCTAACATGCTTCACACGCTCCTAGATTTTTTTTGTTTAGTTCTGGCACTCCTAGCACAATTCCTGTATTTACAATCTCAGTTAGATTTTTGAAATTCAAATGCCCTAATTTTTGTGCCACAAATTAGTCTCATCAATTTTTATGTTGTGGCATACATGAGGTTATTGCAACATATAACAGTTATCAGTTGAATGAGAACCAATTAGTACGCACCTGTCGGTTTCATCAAATACCTGGCATTTATCCTTATTGAACCTAACAAAGAGATTCTGATCACAAAGTTGGCTAAGGCTGATCAGATTTACCTTTAGACCTATACAGGATAAATTCACTAATATAATATAATAGACTGTAAAATCAAAAGCACAACCCAAACAATAGCCCAATAGGTCGTTATCCATGTATGTTGATCTTTGAAAACCTATAGGAGCTCCACACCAGCCTAGTCAACTAAACATTATGTAATGAGTCCAAAATATATTTTGTTGAAATTTAATACATATATTTATTTCTGTATCTAATTTAAATTGTGTTTTTGTTTGATTTTAAACTTTTTAAATATTAATTTATTATTTAATTATTCTAAAGAAAAATTATATAATACTCTCCAAGAAAATGACTCTTAAAGCATACATTCTTTTTTGCTCTTTTCCCCTTTTAGTTTTATTTGCAATTTTATTTGATTTTAAAATTTGAATTTATTTATTTTTAGTTACTCTAAATTATAATTATTTAATCCCACTGTGTAAAGTTACATTAATTGTGTATTTCAAGATAAATTTTTAGTAATTATAGTTTTAAAATTTGAATATTTTAAAATATTTTTAATTATTCAAATTTTAATATATTTTAAAGTTAAATTAATTATATATTTCAACTAAACATTATGTAATGAGTCCAAAATATATTTTGTTGATTTTAATACATATATTTATTTCTGTATGTAATTTAAATTGTGTTTTTGTTTGATTCAAAACTTTTTAATATTAATTTATTATTTAATTATTCTAAAGAAAAACTGTATAATACTCTCAAAGAAAATGGCTCTTAAAACATCCATTCTTTTTTGCTCTTTTCCCCTTTTAGTTCTATTTGCAATTTTATTTGATTTTAATTTTAGATTTATTTATTTTTAGTTACCCTAAATTATAATTGTTTAATCCCATTTAATAACCATGTCTTTTAATTTACAAATAATATTTTAATTTTTTTAGATCAACTATGTAAAGTTACATTAATTGTGTATTTCAAGATAATTTTTAGTAATATAGCTTTAAATTTTGAATATTTTAAAATATTTTTAATTATTCAAATTTTAATATATTTTAAAGTTAAATTAATTATATATTTCAACTAAACATTATGTAATGAGTCCAAAATATATTTTGTTGAATTTTAATACATATATTTATTTTTGTATGTAATTTAAATTGTGTTTTTGTTTGATTCAAAACTTTTTAAATATTAATTTATTATTTAATTATTCTAAAGAAAAACTATATAATACTCTCCAAGAATTGACTCTTAAAGCATACATTCTTTTTTGCTCTTTTCCCCTTCCAGTTTTATTTGAATTTTATTTGATTTTAAAATTTGAATTTATTTATTTTTAGTTACTCTAAATTATAATTATTTAATCCCATTTAATAACATGCCTTTTAATTTACAAATAATATTTTAATTTTTGTTAGATCAACTATGTAAAGTTACATTAATTGTGTATTTCAAGTTAAATTTTTAGTAATTATAGTTTTAAAATTTGAATATTTTAAAATATTTTTAATTATTCAAATTTTAATATATTTTAAAGTTAAATTATTATATATATTTCAACTAAACACTATCTAATGAGTCCGAAATATATTTTTCTTGAAATTTAATACATATATTTATTTCTGTATGTAATTTAAATTGTCTTTTTGTTTGATTCAAAATTTTTAAATATTAATTTATTATTTAATTATTCTAAAGAAAAACTATATAATACTCTCAAGAAAATGACTCTTAAAGCATAATTCTTTTTTGCTCTTTTCCCCTTTTAGTTTTATTTGCAATTTTATTTGATTTTTAAATTTTAATTTATTTATTTTTAGTTACTCTAAATTATAATTATTTATCCCATTTAATAACCATGGTTTTAATTTACAAATAATATTTTAATTTTTGTTAGATCAACTATGTAAAGTTACATTAATTGTGTATTTCAAGATAAATTTTTAGTAATTATAGTTTTAAAATTTGAATATTTTAAAATATTTTAATTATTCAAATTTTAATATATTTTAAAGTTAAATTAATTATATATTTCAACTAAACATTATGTAATGAGTCCAAAATATATTTTGTTGAAATTTAATACATATATTTATTTCTGTATGTAATTTAAATTGTGTTTGTTTGATTCAAAACTTTTAAATATTAATTTATTTTAATTATTCTAAAGAAAAATTATATAATACTCTCCAAGAAAATGACTCTTAAAGCATCCATTCTTTTTTTCTTTTCCCCTTTCAGTTTTATTTGCAATTTTATTTGATTTTAAAATTTTAATTTATTTATTTTTAGTTACTCTAAATTATAATTATTTAATCCCATTTAATAACCATGCCTTTTAATTTACAAATAATATTTAATTTTTTTGTTAGATCAACTATGTAAAGTTACATTAATTGTGTATTTCAAGATAAATTTTTAGTAATTATAGTTTTAAAATTTGAATATTTTAAAATATTTTTAATTATTCAAATTTTAATATATTTTAAAGTTAAATTAATTATATATTTCAACTACACAATATGTAATGAGTCCAAATATATTTTTGTTGAAATTTAATACATATATTTATTTCTGTATGTAATTTAAATTGTGTTTTTGTTTGATTCAAAACTTTTTAAATATTAATTTATTATTTAATTATTCTAAAGAAAAACTATATAATACTCTCAAGAAAATGACTCTTAAAGCATACATTCTTTTTTGCTCTTTTCCCCTTTTAGTTTTATTTGCAATTTTATTTGATTTTAAAATTTAATTTTATTTATTTTAATTACTCTAAATTATAATTATTTAATCCCATTTAATGACCTTGCCTTTTAATATACAAATAATATTTTAATTTTGTTAGATCAACTATGTAAAGTTACATTAATTGTGTATTTCAAAATAATTTTTAGTAATTATAGTTTTAAAATTTGAATATTTTAAAATATTTTAATTATTCAAATTTTAATATATTTTTTTAAAGTTAAATTAATATATATTTCAACTAAACATTATGTAATGAGTCAAAAATATTTTTGTCAAAATTTAATACATATATTTATTTCTGTATGTAATTTAAATTGTGTTTTTGTTTGATTCAAAACTTTTTAAATATTAATTTATTATTTAATTATTCTAAAGAAAAATTATATAATACTCTCCAAAAAAATGACTCTTAAAGCATCCATTCTTTTTTGCTCTTTCCCCTTTTAGTTTTATTTGCAATTTTATTTGATTTTAAAATTTGAATTTATTTATTTTTAGTTACTCTAAATTATAATTATTTAATCCATTTAATAACCTTGCCTTTTAATATACAAATAATATTTTAATTTTTGTTAGATCAACTGTGTAAAGTTACATTAATTGTGTATTTCAAGATAAATTTTTAGTAATTATAGTTTTAAAATTTGAATATTTTAAAATATTTTTAATTATTCAATTTTAATATATTTTAAAGTTAAATTAATTATATATTTCAACTACACATTATGTAATGAGTCCAAAATATATTTTGTTGAAATTTAATACATATATTTATTTCTGTATGTAATTTAAATTGTTTTTTGTTTGATTCAAAACTTTTTAAATATTAATTTATTATTTAATTATTCTAAAGAAAAACTATATAATACTCTCCAAGAAAATGACTCTTAAAGCATACATTCTTTTTTGCTTCTTTTCCCCTTTTAGTTTTATTTGCAATTTTATTTGATTTTAAATAATTTTATTTATTTTTAGTTACTCTAAATTATAATTATTTAATCCCATTTAATGACCTTGCCTTTTAATATACAAATAATATTTTAATTTTTGTTAGATCAACTGTGTAAAGTTACATTAATTTTGTATTTCAAAATAAATTTTTAGTAATTATAGTTTTAAAATTTGAATATTTTAAAATATTTTTAATTATTCAAATTTTAATATATTTTAAAGTTAAATTAATTATATATTTCAACTAAACATTATGTAATGAGTCCAAAATATTTTGTTGAAATTTAATACATATATTTATTTCTGTATGTAATTTAAATTGTGTTTTTGTTTGATTCAAAACTTTTTAAATATTAATTTATTATTTAATTATTCTAAAGAAAAACTATATAATACTCTCCAAGAAATTGACTCTTAAAGCATACATTCTTTTTTGCTCTTTTCCCCTTTTAGTTTTATTTGAATTTTATTTGATTTTAAAATTTGAATTTATTTATTTTTAGTTACTCTAAATTATAATTATTTAATCCCATTTAATAACATTCCTTTTAATTTACAAATAATATTTTAATTTTTGTTAGATCAACTATGTAAAGTTACATTAATTGTGTATTTCAAAATAAATTTTTAGTAATTATAGTTTTAAAATTTGAATATTTTAAAATATTTTTAATTATTCAAATTTAAATATATTTTAAAGTTAAATTAATTATATATTTCAACTACACATTATGTAATGAGTCCAAAATATATTTTGTTGAATTTAATACATATATTTATTTCTGTATGTAATTTAAATTGTGTTTTTGTTTGATTCAAAACTTTTTAAATATTAATTTAATTATTTAATTATTCTAAAGAAAAACTATATATAATACTCTCCAAGAAATTGACTCTTAAAGCATACATTCTTTTTTGCTCTTTTCCCCTTTTAGTTTTATTTGCAATTTTATTTGATTTTAAAATTTGAATTTATTTATTTTTAGTTACTCTAAATTATAATTATTTAATCCCATTTAATAACCATTCCTTTTAATTTACAAATAATATTTTAATTTTTGTTAGATCAACTATGTAAAGTTACATTAATTGTGTATTTCAAAATAAATTTTTAGTAATTATAGTTTTAAAATTTGAATATTTTAAAATATTTTTAATTATTCAAATTTTAATATATTTTAAAGTTAAATTAATTATATATTTCAACTAAACACTATCTAATGAGTCCGAAATATATTTTGTTGAAATTTAATACATATATTTATTTGTATGTAATTTAAATTGTGTTTGTTTGATTCAAAACTTTTTAAATATTAATTTATTATTTAATTATTCTAAAGAAAAACTATATAATACTCTCAAAGAAAATGACTCTTAAAGCATCCATTCTTTTTTTGCTCTTTTCCCTTTTAGTTTTATTTGCAATTTTATTTGATTTTAAAATTTTAATTTTATTTATTTTTAATTACTCTAAATTATAATTATTTAATCCACTTAATAACCTTGCCTTTTAATATACAAATAATATTTTAATTTTTGTTAGATCAACTGTGTAAAGTTACATTAATTTTGTATTTCAAAATAAATTTTTAGTAATTATAGTTTTAAAATTTGAATATTTTAAAATATTTTTAATTATTCAAATTTTAATATATTTTAAAGTTAAATTAATTATATATTTCAACTAAACATTATGTAATGAGTCCAAATATATTTTGTCGAAATTTAATACATACATTTATTTCTCTATGTAATTTAAATTGTTTTTGTTTGATTCAAAACTTTTTAAATATTAATTTATTATTTAATTATTCTAAAGAAAAATTATATAATACTCTCCAAAAAATGACTCTTAAAACATCATTCTTCTTTTTTGCTTTTCCCCTTTTTGTTTTATTTGCAATTTTATTTGATTTTAAAATTTGAATTTATTTATTTTTAGTTACTCTAAATTATAATTATTTAATCCCATTTAATAACCTTGCCTTTTAATATACAAATAATATTTTAATTTTTGTTAGATCAACTGTGTAAAGTTACATTAATTGTGTATTTCAAGATAAATTTTTAGTAATTATAGTTTTAAAATTTGAATATTTTAAAATATTTTAATTATTCAAATTTTAATATATTTTAAAGTTAAATTAATTATATATTTCAACTAAACATTATGTAATGAGTCCAAATATATTTTGTTGAATTTTAATACATATATTTATTTCTGTATGTAATTTAAATTGTGTTTTTGTTTGATTCAAAACTTTTTAAATATTAATTTATTATTTAATTATTCTAAAGAAAAACTATATAATACGGTCCAAGAAATTGACTCTTAAAGCATACATTCTTTTTTGCTCTTTTCCCCTTTCAGTTTTATTTGAATTTTATTTGATTTTAAAATTTGAATTTATTTATTTTTAGTTACTCTAAATTATAATTATTTAATCCATT